>ML789947.1:26541-67915 GCA_009831015.1 Picea engelmannii
GAGACTTGTATGTACTAGCTACACATGCATTTCTTGCACATGTACACTAGTATGTATGAGTTTCTTGGCTTACTTACTAATAATGTCAGTTATTTGTTAGGAATGTGTGAACCATGTTTCTTTTCCCTTGTATCATAAAATACTTTAACTTCGGGACGAAGTTTCCTGAAGGGTGGGTGTATGTAACAACCCTAATTAAATAGTTGCTTAAGGTTTATCAAGTATAGTTAATTAAATAATTAATTGTCCTAATGTGTATTAGTTAAATAATGATTATTTATTAATTAATTAATTAACTATTGTTTAATATATGTTGATTAATTAATTAATTAATTAATTAACACATTTAATGTTTGGGTAACAAATTAAAGGCTTAATAACTTTTAATTTATTATTAGAAAACTTTATGTATGCAGGGATAAAACATTGAATGGAGGGATAGGGTATTGAATGGAGGGATAAGGTATTAAATGGAGGGATAAGGTGGGTGGCATTAAATAAAGGTAGGAGGCGGTGAATGGAAGGGGGATATGAGGGGGCAGAGGCATTCGAGAGAGGGACTTTTGGAAACTTTGGGGAAAGGAAGCTTTTCTGAGATTAAGGGCTGCATTTTCTGGCTTGGAGTTTGGGTGGATTGTTACAAGGGTGCATCGGTTGCTGGGAGTTTTGGACTCGGGGGCTAGGAATCCTCATGGAATCCTGGAGCTAGGGAGCTGGATAGACTCTGTTCCTAGCTGGCAGGGAGGAAAGATTCGGTTTTGGGCAGAGTTTGGACAGAGCAGCAACGAGGACAGACGAAGATTGGAGAAATAGCATCAGACAGAGGTATGTATTTTCATGATTACGTGTTAGGTGGTTATCATTAAGCCGCTGAATATGCTGTGTTATGTGGTTGTCATGTAATTTATTTTCATGCTGTTAATGAATTTAATTTCTTCTAAATAAATTATGGTTATATGCTGAAGATTAAATTGTACAAGATGATTTTCTCTATTCTCTATTTTAACTTGTGTTTTATAAGGCTTTGTGGGGAAGATACCTTACACGTACATTTATGAGAAGCCCCAATTACAATAACAATGATCCAAATGTTGATAGTTAATACATTTAGGTCTTTGAAAATTGGACTCTAAACATATATATCATCCCAAAAAATGGAGGGAAGATAATGGACTTTTAGAACTTGAATTTGTTTTCAAGGATTAAAAAGTGTCACTGCACACATATGTTTTTGCATAACTTATGCTTCCACCATTTTGTACTCTCAAAAGGTTTTTCAATGATATATGATATGCATGGATTCTCCCTAGTGTTTTGTTGGCATATTTTGCAATATTGAGTACATACACATGGTTTTTTAGGATACTTGTGAGGAGGTTTATTATCAATGATTAAAAATTTTCACCAAGCACCTCTACTTTACATACTATATATGCTTCCACCATTTAACACACTCTGAAATCTTTCCAAAGATATATGACATGCACAGGTTTACCTCCCAGTGATTTGTTGACAATTTTAGTAATTTGGTTTACATAAACATGATTATTTGGAACAATCATGAAATGACCCAACATAGACATCGATCCCAAGAACCCAACCTATGTAGGTAATCCCTGCATTGAAATCCATGTATTTAATCCTTATACACAAGTCATAAAACCAACATCACAAGGTGTATCAAGCACACAAATACACATTATGATCCGAATTAAATATAATGCAACATAAGACCTAAGATGAAACAACCTTTGTCACAATTATATTAATGTGACACAACTATTACACATATTGATTGAAAATGACACAAATATGATCCAAGGTGACATGTGTCATTGTGAGATTTTCATTTAGCTATGAAGGACAACACAAAATATGACACAAAATGATGCAAATTTTGATGCATACCAAGAAACCCATGGCATAGGTAATGCATCTTAGACAATGTGAACAAGGCATCTGTGATGCAAATATATGACAATAAATACCTGTATTGTAGTAGTGGGTTGCATAAACAAGACTTCAATTGTTTCATAGGAATGGAAAAAAATATACAATGGTAGAGGCATTATTGAAAATATTGTAAATGAATAACATCACAATGGTTCAATATTCACCTTGAGATTCGATTGGATGAGATTTGAAACAATATTTATGGTATTAAAGCAATACAAACATCTCTTGAATTGGACATTAACTTAAATATTTTGGTATCGAGAACCTACAATATGACATAGAGAAAGAACCGGGGCCAGTTTTTGCACATTAGAATTACAAACACCAAATCCAAACTCCAATGAAAGGGTTTTTCCAAAATCCTAACGAAAACCTTGGCTCACTGAGCACTCCAATAGAAAATGATCCAAAATCCAACCTGCCCAAATGACTTGCTCTCCTCTCCTTTTTAAGGCTCCATGGATCTTTCTAGAGAGATATAACCCAACCTTCTCAAAGCTTCTAGAAGAGCACTTTATTTAATAAAGTGACTTAATAAGGTTATTTTGATTAAGTCACTTAAAATTAAATAATAATTAATTAAATATTAGTTTCCAAATTTAACTTTAGGCAACATAATGAAATAATTAATTAAATATTTAATTCTGCCAAAAAGGGGAAATTACAAATCCTCCCACCCCGATATTGCTTGTCCTCAAGCAATGTTATCACAATATGATGCTTTGTTAATTGAGCTTGTCTGAAAGTGATACCTGGGTCCCAAACCTTCCTAGAAAATGTGTATCCTCCGCTCGTACCATGAACCTGTGAGGTGTTATCACAATATCCTTCCTAATTGTTCATGATCAACCAAGCGAACATAATTTGTATACACTCGATCAATTCCTTGAAATACCACTCCTCCAAACAACCAAACCTATGTAAACCAACAATCCCATCAGTGTCGGTTGTCAAGATGCCAACAACTACAATCCTAGGGTCCCATACCAATCTCAAAGTGATGCCACTATGCTGACGTTTCACTACTCTGATCATAATCAACTGATTATCACAATCTGATTGCACTCTCCACTCCTAGAACTCCCTATCATGTACCCTACACAACCAAGGAATCTCAACATCCATCAATTAATGGTTGTCCTCGATCCCATTGATAAAATCAAGGACTTTGTTAAGAGGTCTCCCTGGAGGAAATGCTCCGAAGCTCCACTGTACACCACCATTTGTCAACAAGGACTCATGTTTACTGTTGTACACCATCGTGTCCTCCTGCACCAAACTAATCATGTATGTGTTACTCGACCCAACACTCTATTGATGATGAATGAAAATGTATCCCATAATGTGTCCATATACGTCATGTATCTTTCCACCCAATCCAAGTATGGGTATATCTCCTTGCGGCCTGGTCCACAAGGAATGCACTCATCTATCTCCTTTGCAGCTATTGGCATAGGGTCAGACCCAGGGTTCAGCTCCAAGAGCGCACCAACAAGCCCTAGCTACTCGCCCTTTCAGAAACACCTGCAAGGCAGATGCAGTCTCACACAAAGAAACTATGTGGGTGTTTCAAGACATTAATGTCTACAACAAGAAGGAATGTAAAGTAGGTTCAAAGTGATCGGCACATAACAATCTAGTATTCTTTATCTTCCTAGGATCTACTGCGCAAGATATATCTATCAAATCTAACAGAGTAATGCAATAGTAGTATACCAATAATAAGGAACAGAACACCAATCACACATACAACAAAAGATATACATGGTTCACCCTCTCTCTAGGGATACGTCCACAGAACTGTTCTTTATATTGTATTAAGATGAAGCATATAGTTCTTGTTTGCACTCTTCAGCTAGCAGATCTTCTCTCTTCTCTTCACTATCTCTTCTCTCCCTATGCACCCAACTGTAGGGTTGATCTTCACACCCAACTGAAGATCTTACAATACATAAGGCTCTCCTACTCAACACTTCTCTCTCACTCAATATTACTCACTCAATCACATAATGACAAAGACAACAACAATGATCCTAACATCAACAACAACCCAACCCAGGTCCTCTTGAACTTTATTTATACATTACAATAGATCACCGACATCCTTAGGCCAAAACCTAAGTGTCAAAACCCTAGATACCAAAACACTAGGTGTCTAAAACCCTAGGTCAACTTGACCATTGTTTTCAGGGCTTCATGAGCCTGTCTTTCCTTCCTTCTCACGCGATGCTCCAAAGCATCCAATGGTGGCTTCTTCCTCTTGTTGAGTTGTCCACGATCCTTCTTTCTTTCCGATCTGTCATCCTTGATCTCCTCATCCAATAGATTGCTCTGTGAAAAGGTAAAAGGTCTCTGTGAAATTTCAAACTCAGAGAGTCTGAATGGATCTCCCACAGAATCAGAGAGTGAATTGAGGTAAAAAAGAGTAGGCAAAAACAAATGGCCAACAAAAAACCACAATCAAGTCGTATCCCCAATGGAGTCACCAATTTTGTTATAGGATAAATTAGTAAATGCGGACATAAACTAATCTCCCTAGATCCACTTGGATCTAGAGCAAAATAGGACAGGACATGATGCTTTCCCTAAGTTACAATCATTGATCTAACTATCAAAGAAGGAATTGATGAATTACCTTTAAGATCACTTCCTTATATCTTTGTTGTTCCCTCTTCACTCAAGTGCTCTTGTGAAACCAGATCTGCAATGACACAAGCCAACCGAAGTGAAAGAAACTAAGATAGATTCAATGAAAACTTAAACATGTGATCAAGGAGTCATGTAATAAAATGAGAATGTTTTTATGGGAAAGAAACATGCTACTGTATTATATTGAATAAAAGTGGAAGATACAACCGAAATGCCTTGATGTCGCAAGTTACCTTTTAGTGGTCCTTTGTTCCAACACAAACATATATTTGTTTCGGAGTTTGCATGAAGGTGGTCTTCAAAAGCTTGATAGATGAATGTAGACCTCAAACATCAACCGAAATAGTATTCTTGACACAATCTCCAGCCTATTCTTCCAACAATCCTTTGCTCAAGTTTTCTCAATTGTTCTTAACCTTTTCCATGAGAATCCCATTATTATATAGGAGAATATGAAGTGGTTAACGAGATGAGGATGATCCCACCAAATCACAGAAGTCAGTAGGATCGTAACCACACGGACGCCACCTCACATTCCAGAAGATTCCCCTTATAGAAACTTCTTGAACCTCTTTCCTCTTTTGGCTTTCAAACGCTGCCGCACCCTGCTTATATAGCAGCCCGTGGAAATCCCGCGGGCCAACTATAGAGTATCCTACGGAAATCAGTGATTTCTGCACTGTACTATATGGGCAGCCTACGACGTCCTTTCAAAAAATAGGTTTGAAGAGGAGGAAAATAATCACTCTTCCTAGGAAAAATATGATTATGAGGGCTTGACTACATGCTTGTAAAGCCATCATCAAGATGACCAAAATAATGTGTAACAAAATGCCCCCCAAAGTATGAGGTCGGAACTAGTGACGACCGAAATACTTTGTAAAATATGCGTGTGTGTTGGGAACAAAGAACACACCAATCGAGAACCTGCAAACAAAAAAGCATCTGTACAATATGATACCATGTCTGAAATAGGAATTCCCATGTTCAAACGACAAATGATAACTCATAAGTGTAAGTCATGGCCACTAACGATACACCGTAGATCCATGTCATCGAAATGTTACATAGCCACCAAGAATACACTTTGGATCTATGTATGAGAAAAATTCAGATGCAACCATAGCCACGAGACATACAAAGTGGATCTATGTGCCAATACAAATCATCCATATTCCATCGCAGCCTGGACCATAAATGATGAGATCCAGGATCTTCAACCTGTTGTCTGTAAGTACGAATCTAGCCATGTGATTATAGGTGTTGGAGTCGAACATGGTTAGAAACTGCTTGAGTACCAGTCATTAATGAAAATCATTAACAAGTGTGAGGGAAATAACCATCAATGTCGATGACTCCCAAAGTACTATAGTACAATCCAACAAAGGTGAATAAATGAACTGAAGTCAAACATTCAATGGAATCTTTTGATAAGGGACCAATGATGTGAATCCACTGTCAAGAGAGAAGATACCTGCCATTAGGGCATGCAGGCTCTAAGGTACTAAATGATTTCTAAGTCTCGTCCCTGGATAAGGATTTGAAGTCGACAGGAAGAGACTCGTCCCAGGAGGGCCTTGATGCATCCCCCATCAATGACACGAAATAAGTAACATATTTAGGATAGAGTGAGACATGTATATGATTTGAAATTGACACAGGGAAGGCCGACATGGTAGGAATTGACAACTGCAGATGGCCGACTCAAGAGAGGGATTATTTGGATTGATCTTGAATAGATGAATGACACGATGATAGTCTTGGAAGCATTGACTCAAAGATGACCCAAGATGTAAACTTGCATAAAATCAGATGAGAGACAAATGGATTTCCCAACCCAGATTCAAATGATGAAGGGGGTGTCATGTTCAAGAGCGACTAGTACTGCCACTAACACATATACAGAGACACATTTCTTTCCCAAATTCCCCCCCACCATTGTTGGCGAGTACCTCTTTATTTTTACACAAGCTTGAGGAGGATAACATATGCTTGTAATATAAGCTCATCCTTCGTATGTGTCTCTCGAAGTATTTTTAACGAACCCTAAGAAGGAGTGGTTCGGTCCTATGTGGGTCTTTCGATGTTTGTTTAATGAGTCCAAAGATAGAAAACTAGGGGGTTTTTCATGTTTATAGAGTCTGAAAAACACTTAAAAGAGAACTCTCTCAGTTCCTTTTACGTAAAATAGTTTGACGAGACCGAAAAAGTGATAAACTATCGCCCACTGAACGTTTTATTCAAATACTTTTATGAGCGTGAACATAACAAGATCGCTCGACAATCTTTTCATTTTTAAGGAGTGTGAAAAGAGCTTAAATGATACTCCATGTGTGTCACTTTTTGTGTTACCAAGACGAGTACAAAAAGACGACAAAGTATACTCAGTTACGTTCTCATAAATTGTCGAGCACGAGAACGAACAAAGAGTGAACTCGAGGTTTTACTACAAAACCCTAAAAAGCAGCGATATGTGTAATGAAGAGAAAACAAATTATGGAACAAAACATCCATACTCCATTAATTAAGACCTTAGTCTCCTTCCTGCAAGAGACAAAACACTCACGGTACCATTAAACTTATGGGTTTCTTAAAAAATGCATTTATATTATATAAAATATTATGAAAAAAGTAAAAAATGTAATAGATAAGAGTAAAAAGCCTTTTTTACCATTTCAATTGCATTTGGTCAAAAACTTGTCTAAAAACCCCTTTTTCACCCCTTACTTCGGTGGTCGATTATGAGGAGCACATGCGATCATTCGGTGAATGGTCTCCGCCAATACGGTAAGTTCTTCATCCTCTTCCTTTTGAATGGATTGAAATTTGTTTTTGGTGGTCAAAATATAGTTTTTTGGGTGTTTTTTGGACCGGTAGGTGTGCGCTGGGGTCGCCGCAGGTGGCCAATATTGGGCCCTGCGAAAATCAAGGATTTCCACAGTTGCCCAATGGCTCACCTACGGAAGTACTGCACTATAACTGAAGTTCAGTTGCGGTGGCCAAAAATCAAAAAGAAAAAAAAAGTGTTGAACCAAAAAGAATTCCAAAAAGGGTTGGATAAGGATGCTAACTATCCTCTTTTACTTCCATGCAGGTGTTTGATTGAAAAAATGTTGGAATGGAGAGAACGTGAGAACGAAGAGGATGACTCTATGGCTTTGAATGATCCAGGAACCATTAATGCTCTTCAACAATGTGGCCTCTTGAAAATTTTCAAAATCCAAGGCATGAGAGCCCAATAGAGACTATTAGAGTACTTCGTCCATATGTGGGACTCAGAACAACAAGTATTTAATGTGGGTGTTCATGTCATTTTTTTGGACATTGAGGACATTTACTTCCTGACAGGGTTATCCCATCGAGGGGCACGCATGACTCTGACAGGGGGTCGAGGTGGTGGCTTGACGATGAGTGAGTATATCTGTCGGCACTGCGAACCTAATGCTGAAAGGCACAAAGGTAAAGTGGCTACCTGAGGTGTACGTGATTTGACTCTTAGAACCATCCTCTTTACCATTGCACAGATGGTAGGAAGCGCGTCACCGCACATGGTGCTCCATAGTTACTTTCAATATGCCATTGAATACCTGGAACTCCAAGTATTCAATTGGTGTGAAGACTTGCTCTGCGGTATGAAGATGCAATTGAAAAAAAGCGAGAATGGAGACCTAAAGCAGTTTGGGTATGGGTCCATTTTGGTATCTTTCTTCTTAGAAATAGTCCCTCATTTGCGGCTACAAGTAGAGTGGGGAATACCATCTCCACGAGACCCAAGAATGAAATGATGGTGTGACCTTATGGCTCGACACGTAGAAGGACCTATTATCAAGTACAATGATGCCTTCTTCGATTGGTTAAGGCCCCAAATATTGATGATTGATGATTATGCATATGTTGGCCTGGACTTTCGGGGTGATCCCGACTTGGTTCTCCCTGAGGGACTTCAGTGGGGAGATCTATGTAAGAAAGATATTTTGTTTGTTTATAATGTTTTGTGGATTTTTGGGACATTAGATGTTTTTTTTTTGTGTGTTTTCAATATAAAGACTAATAAAAAACGTTTGATCATGCATATGTAGGGCCACATCGACCTTCGGGCACATCTTCGATTCAGAGGTGAGGAGAGGCACGTGTGGTGGTAGGGCGAGATGCCGACAATTACGAGGTGATGGAGCAGAACTTAGAGGGCTTGATGGTAGGCATCCCCAACATGTCGATCAAGGAGGTCTTGAGGTGTTATCAACACCATACTGTAGGCGTGTCTAGCTCACTTGGTCAGTTACTTCGCAGGGTAGAATGAGCAGTAGTGTGCTACCATGAGCAGCATCCATGATGCTATTTTGTAGGAGCCATAGGCTCTATATTTTGATATTTTGGTCCTTAGATGGAAAACACTTTTTGTAAAACATTTTATCATTATATATACATGAGGCTTCTACCAGCTTACTTGCTTTTATATACAATGTGTAATGTGTGATTGGAATTATAAATGTCTCAAATTTTCATCTAACACATAATTAGCTAGAGCATCAGTTAATGTATTTAGACATCTAGGAATGTGTTGATATTCAGTATAATCAAAATAGTGTTCCAAGAGGGAAATTCGTAAATATACATGGAACAAAGTAGGACTCCGGATAGTATAGACATTACTTAGTTGTATCACTACTAGATGTGAATCAAGTCGTACAACAAAGTGACGAATCCCAAGTGAAATAGCACTAGTCAATAATTTGATGACTGCGTTGTACTCTGAGATATTATTGGTTGCGCGACCGAGGCAAACACCTTGTAAACAAATAAGTTTGTTTGTGGGTGCATAGATTTCCCAAGCAACAGAATCTAGGTTCTGAGTACTACGACTAGCACCATCGACGGAGCCAATATAGGGTAGCGAAGACATTGACATCTGGAAACCAAGCACAATGTAAGGTAAGAAGTTGGGGGTGGAAACCAAATAACAAAAAACACACAAAAGTAACACACAAGAGTATGGTATTGTAAAAATACAAGTACTCATGAAGGAGATTTAAGCATAGTACTTCTTCAAGTAAAGTCCATTTATGGGTTCACTCAAAGGAATGCCATCATAATATACTAACTCTTAAGCTCCCTTCTCTAACACTCGTTTGACGATATATGGACCTCGCCACATAGCTTCAAATTTTTCGGCTCCTAATAGATCACGATCTTGTTCATAAAGGAGAACTAGATCTCCCTCAAAGAAAATACATGGTTTGGCATGCTTGTCATATTGGGATTTCATGCGTTTCTTATGGGTTTCAATAACTAGGGTGGCATCACGATGGGTCTCATCTAATTGCATAAGATACAATAGACGTTCTTCTTCGAAAAAGGTGTTTGGGAGAAGTTCGACGGCTAGTTTCATAGATGGTATTTCACATTCAATCGGGTGAATGGCTTCAATGTTGTAGACTAGTTGAAAAGGGGTAAATCCCGTAGCAGACTTTACGGATGTCCGATAGGCCCATAATGCTGAGAACAACATCGTGTGCCAACTAGTCTTATGGATTCCTATTATCCGACGAAGCATAGTGATAAGGATTTTATCTATGGCTTCAACTTGGTCATTGGCCTGTGGATAGTAGGGGGTTGAGTTTTCATGACGAAGACCCAACTTGTCGGTAAGTTCAGACATCATAAAGTTTCGGAAATGGCTATTGTGATCGGTAAAGATAGCTTGCGGGATCCCGAATCATGTAATAATATGATTAAATATGAAAAGGGCTGCAATTTTCCTAGTATTTTCGAATGTAGGCATCACCTCGACCCATTTCGTGAAGTAATCCATGGCTATGATAATGTATCCATGCCCCCCAAACGAGTGAGGGTGACATGTCATGAAATCGATACCCCATTTTGCGAAAGGTCCGACGAAAACTACAAGATGTAAGGGAGTAGGATGCGATCTTATTTTATTATTGTAAGTTTGGCAATCATGGCATTTCTGGACTGCAGTAATACAATCTTTGAATAAAGAAGGCCAAAAATACCCAGCTCATAAGATATTTTGGGCAGTGGCATACCCAGACATGTGACCACCACATGCTCCAAAATGGCAGTTATTCAAAGCTTTATCAACCTCGTCTAAGGTGAGACAACGTCGAAAAACAGAATCAAGCCCATGGTGATAAAGAGTGTCACTGAGGATGATATATTGACGAGCTTGATATCATATATGACGACGGTCAACGCTAGATAGATCGGGGAGAAAATTTTGAGTTTGGAGATATATAATGATATCTCCATATCAAAGGTCATTGGAACTGATCAGAAAAAGAGATTCATCAGGCAAAGAATCTTCTGCTACATTTTCTTTCTCAGTGCAGGGAAGGTCACACATCAATTCGACAAACACCAAGGATTTATTAGACTTAGTGCATTCAAACTCTAAGTCAAACTCTTGGAGAATCACTATCCATTTAGAGTATTTACCCTCGAGCAATTGGTGTGTAAGGATGTGCTACATGGGGTTGAAATTGGAAATCATGGTGGTTTTGTGTAGTAAGATATAGTGACGGAAACATTGGACAACTTGAACAGCTGCCAAGGCCAGTTTTTCAACATGTAAATATTTGGTTTCAGTGGTTGTGAGACTCCGACTCAAATAATAGATGACATGTTCGTCATGTGAATCATCTTCCCGGACTAAAACCATAGCGATGGTAGAGTCCGAAGCTGTGAGATAAAGGAAGTAGTATCGACTATAATCGGGTGGGAAAAGTAATGGGGTACAGTTTAAAGTCAATTTAAAATCTTCGAAAGCTTTATTGGCAGTGGAATCCCATACGAACACAGAACGCTTCTTTAGCAGTCGAGTAAATCTGAGTGTTAATTGAGCGTAGTCAGGGATGAAACGACATGAATTTTTTTCCTTCCCTTGCAAACTTTGCAACTGGCAAAGTGAAGATGGAGGAGGGAGATTGAGGATCGCCTTGACCTTCAAAGGATTGGCTCTAATCCCCTGGCGTGAAATGATAAAACCTAGAAGTTGGCCAGACTCCACACAGAAAACACATTTGTGTGGGTTTAAGCGTATACGATAGAACTGACAATGGATAAAAATGGCTCGGAGGTGTGCCAGGTGGTCACCATGATGCATGGAATGTGTCGGTAGGTCATCTAGATATGGTTGGACAATGTGCTTAATATCATGGAAAGCATAAGACATGGCACGTTGAAAAGTCGCACCTGCGTTCTTTAAACCAAAGGGTAGTTTCTGGTAGGAAAAGGTGCCCCAAGGAAGAATAAAAGAGGTTTTGTGTTGATCCGCAGGGAAGATGTTGATTTGATTATAACTAGAGAAACCGTCCATTAATGAGAAGATTTCACTTCCGGCGCAATCGTCGATGATCTGGTCAACGAAGGGGGTGGGAAAGTTGTCCTTAGGACAAACTTGATTAATATCCCTATAATCGACACAGACACGGATCGTACCTTGTTTCTTGGTAACCGGAACGAGCTTGGAAAACCAATCAGTTAAAGCCATAGGATAAATAAAGCCAGCTTTAAGAAGTTTTTCGACTTCAAGATTAATAACAGCTTCTTTACGAGGGTGGACCGGAAAAATTCTCTACCGGATGGGTTTAGCACCCGGGTATGTCTTAATTTCGTGTAAAAAAATATCAGGGTCAATACCCAACATTTTTTCGTAGCTCCAAGCGAAGATGTCACAAAACTCTTGGAAAAGTGATTTATATGTGACAACTTCGTCAGTGGACCACAAAGCTCCGATGTGGACATTCTCAACAACTTTAGGTTTAATAGATATGTCGAGGGGGATGGTGGGCGAAATATTACTTAAGTTCCCTTCATATGACACGTCATGTGATGACTTGGAAACAGAAGAAACGATAGCAATGGTCGACGGAGTCGAGATCCGTTGGTAACTCTCGAGGGTGTGATGTTTGAGGAAGAGGATGGAACGATGATGTCCATCATCCCAGGGAGTTTCTTCCATCGACATAACCAACATAATCATCTCATCTGTGGGAAAAATAACATGGAACAGGTCAGGAGATGAATCATTGAGAGAGAGGGTAGAAGTGGTTTTCGATTGAATGGCTTGGTAGGTGGATTCAACTGGGCTTAAAGGTATTTGGTCGCCGTAGCGAGGATAATCACCAGGTTCGGGTATTACCCACGGGTCGGAGAATGGGTGAGTATTGAAAATGGAGGTGGAAATCTTGTCGATCGAGGAAACCAAAGGAGGGAGAACATCAAGGGGTGGGATTTGGAGTGTACCCATCAAAGTCGAATCTTTAAGTAGGCCCACACCAACGTTCTCATACCCAGGTGGTGTCTTCATGATAAAAGGTACATTGCTAGTATGGGTGTCAGAGTTGAAAAAGGCTAGCTGGTCGACAGTAATGACCTTTCCTTGATGTGGAAAACGTAAAACTTGGAAAAGGGTAGACACAATGGCACGCATCACATCAATACAACTACGGCCAAGCAAGAGGTTATAATCGAGAGGTGCATCGAAGACCTCAACTTCAACATTGATCAATTTGCCTTCCAATGCAATAGACAATGAAGGAAGCACACCGTAGGGTTTAAAGCCAGAGCCATTGAAGGCTTTAAGAGTGCTATGTGATTCAGTAAGAGGAGGAGAGCCGATGGCCTTCCAACAGGAAAAAAACATTACACATGTAGAGGCACCCTCATCAATAACAGTCCTACATATGTTCTTGTCAGAGACAACAACTTGTATTTGGAACGCTAGTTGAGGGGGTAGTCTCAAAATGTGATATTTTAGGTAAAAAATTATCAAATTTGTATCTGTAGGATCAATTCCACCAATAGCCTTTAGTAGTGCCTTCTGTTGAGCAGGGAAACTTTGAAGGACTTCGAGAGCCAACATCAAAGAAGGTGCTTGCACCAGATCTTCTACAATACTGTAGTTATGGGCAACACATGCATGAGGGTTGAAAGCGGAATTTCGAACAACACCCTTTGGGGGAGGGCGAAGAATTGTATCGAGAATTGATCATTCGAGATGAAGATGACCATTGGGAGGTGAAGTTGAGGGAGGTTTTTGGACCAAAGAAGGTGCTATATCATGAACCTTCTCCTTTGAGGAAGAGTAATATTTGGCTTGAGTGGTACGTGTAACGTCATTCTTTCTAGAATCACCAGTACACATGAGTACATAGGAAGTAGTGGAGGGAGAGGGTTGGTCATGGATGACCAGTTGGGCCTGCTGTTGAGAAGTGAAAGGTTGAGACAAAACGAAGGGTGTGGAAGGTTTCACGGTCCCTTGGGGGAACTTAGTAACCTCAGCCCATCTTGGACAATATTTTGTATAGTGATCATCACCATAGATAAGGAAAGGGTATCGGGGTTTGTGCTTACCCTTGTCATCAGTAGGGTGGGTTTTGGTTTTCTCATATTGTGGGTTATTTTTATCCTCCTTATTCTTACCCTTCCCTTTCTCAGATTTATTCTTTCTGGCAGGGATAGATTGGATAGAGTTAACCTCAGAGGTTTTGTTGGCGAGAGCAGTAGGAGATGGAGCATTTTGAACATTACAAGTATTAGACTTGGGGTTGGTGGAAGAGGCTTGAGCATTTTTAGGTTGAGCATTGAAAGTTCCAATCACACCATTAGCCGCATGAGAAGAAATAGAGGTAGTTGAAGTAGCAATAGTAGAAGGGCGAGGTGCATCAGGGAGTAAGTCGTAAAGAGTACCCATTTGTGAATAAACGAGGTCAAGATACTGAGCACGACTGATAGCCTGTTCTTCAGTGACAACTCCACCCATGGAAATGTCACGAGAGATCTCATTCATGAATGATTTCGTGAACCATTCTGCCAATAACTGATCAGGAATATCGACTTTGATCAAATGTCGTCTTCATCTCCACTCATGAATGTGATCGGAGATATGAGTGGCATTAGTTTGCTTGAAGGAACTCAAGATCTCAGTTCTTGTTTTGTAATGGATCGGTAATTGGTAGTGCATAAGAAAAGCCATGGCAAGCGTATTAAAGTCAATGAAGAAACCTCGTGGTAGTTCTATATACCACTTTGTAGCCGAACCCGTGAGAGTTCGCTGGAAGAGTCTTAACTGAATGGAATCATCCATCAAAGAGTTGGATGAACACCAAAGGTGAAAAGTCATGACATGGTTGTTTGGATCCTCTCCCGGTTTACCATCAAATCTTGGAATGTCGGACGGTAACTTGGCTGGTATAACAGGCCAGTGGGGAGAATGTAGGATAGGGTCATTCAAGATTCTAGACAAATCGGGTAGATCCAAAGTGGATAAAAAGGGTAATTGCCTATTCACAGGAGGATATTGGTGACTTTGGGGAGGGAGTCCCGTCGATAGACCAGTAGGACAGTAAGCAGCCGGTATGTGAGGCAAAGGTCCTAACAGATTCAGACATATGTGTGGAGGCATGTAGCCCATAGGGTTGTATTGATTAGGGATGTTCCCTTGGGGAGGGACACTAGATTGAACGTTCGAACCCCAAATGGGATTGGAAGAACCGAGGTATGACTGGAACGAACTAGGGGGTATAAAAGAGATAACTTGAGGTTGTTTCCCCCCAGAAGATTGGGGATTTCCTTGAAAAACAAGATTCCAATACTGGGCTAGTGATTCTGGGATGTTCTGTCCATATTGTGGATTATATCCTTCGAGTGGGGGTTGTCCTCTAGGTGAGGATGATGCCCCAATTTTGGTTTGACCTCCAAATTGAGTTTTTCCCCCTGGGTTATATTCACCCCCAATAGGAATCTGATAACCATAAGTGAATAACGGAGTAGAAACTCCAAAGGTGGTAGAGCCACTGGGTCCGAATCCTCCTATAAAAGGTGGATAAGACCCTCCGGAGAGGAACTGGGATGGTATCATAATGGAACCAGAAACAACATTATAGCTAGGAGGAGTAAAGAATCCAGAAGCTTCGGATGGAACTGGGGTAGGGATGGGGATAGAAGCATTCAAAGAATTATACCCAAGAGGGAGTGACAGGATTTGTCTAGACGAACGCGGTGTACCGATAGGAGGTTGGCTAGCCACCGTGTTCCCTGTGGGGATAATCGTAGTGTTTGGAACCATTGTGGAATGGGCCTGTTGGAGAGGGATAGTTGAGCTAAGACCAGCCTCTGAACCAATAAAGAAATAACAAGTTGTACTGTTAAAGTGATCTAAAGTTATCGTAAATGTGATAGATGTCTTGGGTGGTTCAGAAACGACAGGTATCTCAGCTTTTTCCCTTGAGCCGGGAGGGTTCCATCTAGAAGTTGGAGTTTGAGATATGTCAGTGCCCCAAAAAGGATCCTCATTCTCAAGACCAACAAGGATTCCAATTGGTATTCCAGAAGTGTCAACAACAAGTTCTCTAGACGAGTTTAGTCAGAGAACAAGTCTCTCGTATCTAGGAGGCAAGCAGAAAGTGTCCAAAGAATCAGAAACAATTTGGAAACTTCTAAAGAGTCAGTCCTCTCCGATTGTGAAGGTATGTGGTCCTGGATCTCACTCTGTTGAGGAGAGTCCTCCGATGGGTTAGGAGGCAAGGGTTGAGAAGCTTCTGAATCTTCTCGAGGTAGTCCTTGCATCCTATGCAAACGACGTGGAGGGTCGATGTTGGCTGAATCGAAAATTCTATGGAAAAAATCTATGGCCAACTATGTAAACAAACACCACCCACTAGTAGAATCTAGGAATGAAAACCAAGCAGACAAAACCTTCTTATTCCGAAGTCACTAGTTGGTGATGAAATCCAACGTCACGAAATCAAGACAAGTAGGGGTTGGGCTAGGGTGGAAAAGTTACGTTGACGACCTGCTTAACGGGCTTACACCCCGGTGCAAGCTCCCACACATAATCGTGGGTATACTCTCCAAGGAGCCTGAGTGAGTCTGGCCAACGTCGATTCCAGGTACCATGAAGACTTGCCCCTTCACAGTCATCTCGTGTAAGACCCTAAGAAGATAGGCAACTAAGGTTACCAAAAACAACAATAATGCCTGGGGGAGCAGTCGACAGTTTGATCCATGCGCAAGGGAAGGGTATCTAGCTCGAAATCAACTTGAGAGGCTTCCACTCATCATTGTGGGTATACCTTCAATCGACCCCCATAATACATGCAATCTCTACATCAAGATTAACAAAGCAAGGTGAGTAACTCTGCCAATCTCAATGTGACCTCAGGTTTGACCCTTGTGTGAGAAGGGATTCCTAGGACAAAATGTTGCAAATGGAATTTGACACTCCCTATCACAAGATGATATTGTGTGTTTTGAGCTTTGGAGAGTGTATCTCACTACCTATTCCAAAGCTCTAGCCTAACTAATGTTGGTGTAAAAGAGCCCTAGAAAAATTGCTAGTTAAGTTTTAGATTTTCACAATATTATTAAAGGTTGTTGTTATTCAAGAGGGAGACGAGAATGAAACTGATGTTGTGTAAGACCTTGACCCAAAAGTATGCAAATAGAAAATGAATTATGCAAATTTTGTTCGATGAATTCTATCTACAACAGGGAGAAGGTGTTTCCGGAATGATGTAAACTACGAAATACACTTCCTTTTCTTCAAACGAACACAATTTCAAACAACCAATAAACAATGAAGTTCCTTAAAGTTCTCTTTGTTTAAATGCAACAAATTTTCTTATGTATGATTATTAAAAAAAATCTATATGATCTCAAACCTTTCCTTTCTAATACCAAACCAAGGGCATAACAGAGAAAGGACAAATAATCCAAGAAAAATGTATACCTTCAACAAGCACCCAAATCAAAACTTTCAATGGAGATAAAAGTAAAAAATAATGAGAAAGTATTTCCCCGAATGAAAATGAAGAAATAACCTCTAAATCATCAAGCAATCCAGAATACATAATCAATCCAAAACTTCAAATCCAATCGAAGATTTTTAATCGAACAAACACTCAGATACAAGCTCAGAAATTATATCCTTGTTGTTAAAAATAAAAAGAATGAAAACTGGAAAATGACTAAGAGAGGTGTTCGATTTCCGAAAACCAATCAACAATGTGTTAATCATGAGAAAACAATCAAACACTGGTTAAGAAAGTTGCCCCCAGTTGACTAAAGAAAAAACAGGGCATCAACAGAGGCCAAAACCCCACTCAAAAAATTTCACAGATGCTGTCGCGGGCTAGCAGCACATTACCGTGTGGAAATTTAGAGTTTCCATAGGCCAGAAACAGACAGGGTGCAGAAAGTACACACTGGAGTAAACAACTAGGGTGCGGAAATTGAAGGTTTCCATAGGCTAGGTATAGTGTGTAGTGCGAACATGTCTGAAAATCAAGGAATTTTGAGAAAAAAGGTAAAAAGACTCTGTGAACTTTCAAACTTAGAGAGTCTGAATGGATCTCCCACAGACTCAGAGACTGAATTGAGGTAAAAAAGAGTAGGAAAAAACAAATGGCCAAAAAAAAATCACAATCAAGTCGTATCCCCAGTGGAGTCGCCAATTTTGTTATAGGATAAGTCAGTAAATGCGGACATAAACTAATCTACCTACATCCACCCAGATCTAGAACAAAATAGGACATGACATGATGCTTTCCCTAAGTTACAATCATTGATCTAACTATCAAAGAAGGAATTGATGACTTACCTTTAATATTGCTTCCTTATATATTTGTTGTTCCCACTTCGCTCCAGTGCTCTTGTGAAACCAAATCTGCAATGACACAAGCCAACCGAAGTGAAAGAAACTACGATAGATTCAATGAAAACTTAAACATGTGATCAAGGATTCATGTAATAAAATGAGAATGATTTTATGGGAAAGAAACATGCCACTATATTATCTTGAATAAAAGTGGAAGATACAACCGAAATGACTTGATGACGCAAGTTCCCTTTTAGTGGTCCTTCGTTCCAACACACACATATATTTGTTCCGAAGTTTGCATGAAGGTGATCTTCAAAATCTTGATAGATGAATGTAGACCTGAAACATCAACCGAAATAGTATTCTTCACACAACCTCCAGCCTATTCTTCCAACAATCCTTTGCTCAAGTTTTCTCAACTATGGTTAACCTTTTCCATGAGAATCCCATTATTATATAGGAGAAGATGAAGTGGTTAAAGAGATGAGGATGATCCCACAAGATCAGAGAAGTCAATAGGATTGTAACCACACAGATGCCACCTCACATTCCAGAAGATTCCCCTTCCAGAAACTTCTTGAACCTCTTTCCTCTTTTGTCTTTCAAATGTCTACGCACCCTACTTATATAACAACCTGTGTAAATCTCGCAGGCCAACTATAGAGAAGCCTACGAAAATCAATGATTTCCACACTGTACTATATGGGCAGCCTGCAACGTCCTTTCAAAAAATAGGTTTGCAGAGGAGGACAATAGTCACTCTTCCCAGGCAAAAGATGATTATCAGGGCCTGACTACATGCTTTTAAAGCCATCATCAAGGTGACCAAAATAATGTGTAACAAGCACTCCAAATGGTGAGAAGAAGATGCACTTCTTCAGATTCAAGGCAATTTGACACTGCCTGCATTTATCCAACATTAGCCTTATACATTCAATCTGATTTTTCAATAAGCTAAAAACAATGCAATCATCAAAATATGCTTCTAGAAATTTATGCAAAAACTCCTTGAATGCTTCGACCACCACACTGGAAAAGATGGCTAGGGCATTCTTCAATCTAAATGACATCACTGTATACTGGTAGGATCCCCATCCTGTTGCAAATGTGGTCTTGTGGTGATCTTCCTTGGCAATCCGGATCTGATGGTATCCTGAAAATCCATCTGTAAAAGAATATAATTCTTGGCCTCCCACATTTTCTAACACTTCGTCAGTGAATGGCGTAGGGAAGGGGTCATGCAAACAGGCATCATTCAGCTTTCTGAGATCTACGCAGATCCTGATCTCTCATGTCTTCTTGTCCTGTATCACCATAGGGCTAATCCACTCTGAGTCTTCCACAGGTTCTATAATCCCTGCTTCTAGCATTCTGTCGAGCTCAATCTTCACTTTATCCTTATATTTAGGGTTCAATTTGTAGGGTCTCTGTTTGGCTGGTGTTGCATCTGGTTTCAAAGGGATCCTCATTTCTCCCATAGGCCCTTTAATTCCCTTCATATCAGTGAACTTGGTTGGAAACAAGTCCTGATATTCATGCAGTAATTTTGTAATCTTGTCAATAGTGGCAACATCCCAATAATCTCCAACATTTGCAAGATTCGGTGTCTGTTCTGTTCCAATATTGACCTTCTTAGTCTTGATTGGTTGTCCAATGAATGGTAACTCAACTCTTGGTCCTTCCACATCTCTTCGGCCTTCTGTTTTGGTGATGTTCACCTTTCTTGGATCATCATATTCATCAACATTGATTTTGTAACAGCCTTGTAGTTTTTGGAGAGGTGCAATCCATTCGTCCTCTTATTTCTCCAAAGGGAGGTTACATGCCTCCTCTAATACTTTTCGTCTTACAATTTGCAATGCTTGATCTACTGAAGGATATTGAATTTCAAATAAGAAGGTGGTTACAAAATTCTGATTCATACCTTCCCAATTTGTAGTGATGAGGTGTAGCTCTGCTTGAAGGTACTAGTTGATAGGTGTCGTGTCCAGTGTGTTAATGAATTTGTGCACCCACTTCTCTTGAGAAATGTTTCTCCAGGCTTCCTCACAACTTTGCACATGGTCCTTTTGACAACTTCGACCTATGTATCAAACTTCGCAGCCTTCTACTTGTGCTGAGAACCACATTGTCATCAATGTACGACATTGTACCCAGTTGCTATAACCCTAAATTGCACCACACATGCTTACCTGGCATCAAGCCAACTCATATCCCTTCTTTGCCAAAGCACTACTGAACAACTCTCTGAAAATCCTCTTTTATGAAGTCCCACGTGCCCTAACCCATTACTGCACGCGTGTACACGCTGGCCGACTCAAAACAGACCGTGTGTACCTACAAAAGAACTAAAAAAGGAAAGTTGCCGACGGAACAAAAATCTATGGGTGAGTTAACTGAAACTCCAGGCCATGCATGGCCGAGGGTTCTTCCAAATACCTAGCTCCTTCTAGCCTATAAAATAAGGGGTAGGGGTCCCATTTGGAGGAGGAAAAATATAGCAAAGAAACTCTGCCCATTGTCCCAACCCTTTAGCCTTTCCTTATGCCAAAGGAGATTCAAAGCAAAGTAGTTGGAGGACAGAAGAAGAGGAGCCCAGGATCAGGTTCAAGGAGCGGTGGCCGGTCTCATCTTTTGTAAGTTGACTCATTCAAAGTAATAAAAAAAATGTTTTTCTCGTCCCAATTCATGAACTTTTTATGGTTTGATTAGTTTATGTTTGGATTTCTAACCCGTTAGTATAGAAGTAGCATGCATGCATAGTTGTTGCTTGTCTTGGATGCAGCTCATCTTTGGAAGGAGTATTGCGAACAAGTAATCAAGCACAATGGAGGATCGACATCAAATGTCGGATACGAGGTAGGTTGATCTTTCCATGCATTTACTAAGAAAAGGGGATTTAAATCAAGGGATGAAGGTAGAAAGTAGTTTCTATTCAGTCATTATTTGCATGCAAAGTCTAAACTCTATTTGCTAGTCCGTAGGGAGATTTTCCCAACGACAGAATTGGAGACCATACTGGGGAAGACTCTCTAGGGTTCCTGGAATTTTATTTAGTTTTTGGGTAGTTTAAAGACTAGTTTTTCTTGTCTATCTTTTCTTTTCGTTTCTGTAAGGTCTGAGCTAGCAGGGAGTTTGGTTTTCCATACCATCTTTCCCTAACTTTTGCTTGACTGTGTTTTTCGGGACCCACAGATGTACACGCGGCCTACACAGGGTCTGCATGTGTGTACCCGCGCCCTACCCTCTTACAACTCGGGTGTGAACACTAGCTGTAGAGGTAGCAGTAGTGTGTAGAGTTCAAAGAACCTCAGAGGCAGTCACCCTCTTCCCTGTCAGAATCACACATTCTCAGGAGGTTTTCTGGAATTCTGTTTGAAGTCTTGTTTGCTAGCAGGTCTAACTCAGATTGTTTTTGCCTTATTATTTTTCCTTGCATTATTTGTTTTCCTGTTAGAAAGAGTGTCCAAGCCTTCAAGGGATCCTGGTTATCAATATAAGTGGTCTCTTGCTGGTTTGGTCTGTTTGTTTTCATTTTTTTCTCAGAATTTAGGTATACACGCGGCCTGTACAAGGGCAGCCCGCGTGTACAGGCCTTTTGTCTCTACTCAACGCGCGTTCGCATGCGTGTTGTTTGAGTAACAGTCGCGTGCCTGTGCAGAATACTTTTTGTTGAGGGTAAGGAAGTCATCCTTTCCCTTGATAATAATTACTCCTTTCAGGTGTTTGAATCTATGTGTGAACAGTCAGTAGCCTAGGATTAATCTTACCCTTAGGCTGCTTTTTCTCAGTTAAAAAGTTGTCATAATTTTTTTTTTTTTTTTCAAGGGTTTTAGACAAGTGTGAGAGTCATTGTTTTTAAAATTTCTTGGGTGTGATTTTTGACCTGATTCTTTGCGATCTGCGATTTAGGCCATAATTGGTTTTCTTTCTTTTTTGCTTGTTGGTATTTTCCCTTTCTTGCTTTACTAGCATTTAAATAAATAAAAAATCTTTTTTCATTTTCTTATTTGGTTGAAGAGTGTGTTTTCGCATCTTTAGCTAGGGAAAAGTTTTGTATTTCATAAGTTTTTGCAGTTCACTTAGATCATAAGTAGCTCGTAGTCGAGTGAAATTCATTTGATTTTGCTGTCCAAAATCTTAGAAAAATAAAAAAATATATATATTTTTGAAAAGTTGTGAAATTTTGCATTCAGTAAAAGTTTTGTTTCTAGCTTTTTCATTCATTTTTTGCTTTCGTTTTTTTCACATCATCAGTTTCACCCTCATACCCGTTGAAATAAGACAAAGCTATCAAAATCAATGCTAAATTTAAAATCTACTAGACTTTTATGTTTATAGGGTTCATAAACTAGTTCAGGACTAGGGCCTTGGATTAGGTTGGAGAGGAAACTCTTCAAGGCCATTTTTAAATAAAACATTGGAGTCTGAGATAGGGAGTGTCTAAGTCTAGTGTCGTGGAAGTTATCCGGGACCCCCCTCTAACATAGGGGATAAACACAAGGTCATGTGCGGAAAGGTAGCGGAGATAACCCCTCCAAAGATGGACCAATTGTAGTGGAGAACACATATAGAGGGCTTGTTTTTGGATTCCGTCATTTGCATTTGCCACGGGGCTTCGTGGGTCTCGAATCCATTCGAGGTCCTTAGTCGTCTTCCGGAACATTTTCTCTCGATACCCTTGACAAGTTTTGGGCTTGATACCCTGCTCATTGTGATCTAGTCGACTTTCGACTGTACCCGCCTGGTGACTATTCGTGCGCTGGCAACCTAGTTGCCAATCTTGTTAGGGACATACACAGGTGATTGCGGGGGTATATCGCAGTACCTAGGATAGACATCGGGCCACGCTTTGTAGAGTATACCCGGAGGGTGCTTCTGTGTTCGAGTTTCACTTGCACCAGTAAGTTGCTCTAGTGTTGGTTGTTGTAACTGTTCTTCTAATTAATTTAGTGTTTGCTTGTCTTATCGTCTAGGGAATTTTCTTAGTGTGTGTTACTTTTGAACGTTTAGACTACCTTAGAGTGTCTTGGATCTTCTCACACAGTGGAGGATCCCGAGCTCCATCGGTCACGAAGGATTTTTGGTCTGCCACCGGTTACACTGGAGCCACCCCTGCCACCATTAAGGTGAAAGCTAGACCAACAAGGGTCTTTTGAAGTGATCGGGTTACAAAACATTGTGCCCGAATAAACCCCGGAGGTGTCGCATACAACAATGGAAACAAATGCTGCTACCCCTTCTGGGAATTCTTCAATTCCCGCCATGGTTGTCACCATAAGAGAGCTATCATCTCTGAACCCATCGTCGTTGGGCTGAGCCACCATGGTCTCGACCGCAACTACTTTACACAGTGGACTGAACCTATCTTTGGCGATGGCCACAACCCCCTTCACACCTAGTGGGACAGAGCCTCTATTCTCATACATGATGCCTAGTTCGGGTACAAGTCTTGCACTTTCCTACTCCACTTTACAGACTTTGAGTCTGGGGGCAGGGGGCTCTAGTGCTCCTTTGCAAGGTCACATGGGGGGCACTCCTGTTCCTTTTAACACTTTTCCTTACGGAGGAGGTCATACCCCTCCTTCGTCCTCTTCACTTGGTGGCTCGCATCAGCAATCCGTCGGGTAACCTACACCCAATAGTTTATTTGGAGTGGGGAGTCAAGGACCACCTTCGCATAGTATGCCAGTAGGTTCGACACCGTTTTCTTGGAATAAAACGTTTGGTAACAACACCTTCTCATTAGCCTCTTTCCAGACTGGGGGCAACCCCATTTTTGGACAATCTACTCTTGTGCAGGGTACTATTCCTACACAGGGGGAAAACCTAGCAGGACCTTGGAATTCAGGACAAGGATCCGTTCCCTCATCCAGAATGTCGATCTGGGGTAATTCTTTCCACAATCAATGGAACCTTAGACAAACTACTATGCCTATCCCCATGGGACCGGCATGGGGTAATCCTTCCCAAAGTCCTTTGAATATAATGTATGCCCAACAGCCTATGTCCTATTTGGGAAATTAGCCGATGATGTCTCCAAATATGCAAAATCCTTACGCTGGCCAGGGCCATGGTTTCTATCAGAATTTGGGCCAGCAGCTAAAATTTTCCTAGCAACCTGGTGCCAATCAAACTCCAGGTCCCTTTTTCCCAGGTTATCAACAACAACCTAAACTACCTTTCCTGGCGACTTTACACTTGCCATATTTGACATGATTGTTGAATGACCCTATCTGTCACGATCCGCATTGGCCTCCTATGCCGACGAAGTTGCCTTCGGACATTCCAAAGTTCGAAGCTAAGCCTAATGAAGATCCAGGCAATCATGTGACTACCTTTCATCTTTGCTGCTCATCTAACTCATTGAAAGATGACTCCACTCAATTGCAATTGTTTCAACGTACTCTCATTTGGAGTGTCGCGAAATGGTACATCGAGCTCGATCACTCAAGATACTCTTCTTTTGGCGAACTGGCGATGGCTTTCCTTAACCATTTCTAGTTACCTGTGAGATACGACGCTGGCACAGAGATGCTCGCCAATTTCGAATAGACAACAATGGACCATATCTCTGATCACATCCGAGAATGGAGACGCTAGAAGAGTTTAATCAAAGTACCAGTCCCACCAACATTCCTTCTTGAGTGGTTCCTTAAGTATTTGGTGCCGCAATTATCCAAAGATGTCACGGCATCCAGAGTTTTCTCTGAAGAAGACACCATCATGAGGGCTCAACAGTTTGAGCTTATCTATTCTTAGTCCATTTTATTATACAACATCTTGTCAGATGTGCCACGTTCAATACTGGATAAAACTAGATAGAGAGCTGGAACGCATGCCGATGGTATTGTTAGTTCAGCACAAACCAAGCCCACTGAGAAATTGATGAAGCAATTGCAACAGTTATCCATACAACACACAACGGCCAGCCAAACCACTGCTTTGGCTGCTCCCCCTACCCAAACGTTGGAAGTACACACAATGCAGTCGACTAACCCAAAGGCCACCTAGCGGCCTGAAGGGAAGAAAAAACAACGAAAGAAGGGTAAGGGGGATAAAAAACCCAATGATAATGCTGACGGGGACAACACTGAAAAATGGAAGGCGAGGTATCCTTGCAACTTGTGCACGGAAGACCACCTGACCCATCTATGTCCTCGACTTGCAGAGGCCCAAAAATTTGTCACGCAGCAACAACAAGCAGTGTTGACTAATCCCTTTCAACTTGGGCAAAATCTAACACAAGCCTCTGCAAGCACGGAAGGGGGTAGCCAAGAAACCTGCCTGCCTCCGAACAATCCCTCATCCACGGATGTATATATGGTTAGGGGTGATTCTTTCATATCGACTAGAGCGCACGATTATAGTAAACCAAGTGCTTATGAGAAGGGTAAAGAAGATGATCTCCCATCTCTTCCTCTATAGATTGAGAAGACATTGGGAGAAACAATGACACGCATTCCAAAGGGTGCATTTAAAAAAGCTTCTCATAACCCAAATGCAAGGGCCGCCCAAAACTACTCTGTGGTGGAAGATTTATCACAAACCCCTTGTGCGATGTCTGCTTTGGAGGTCCTCCAAAGCTGCCCTGCTTAGAGGAAATCCTTGTTAACCACTTTGGGCTCTACTGAGAATTTTAATCTAGGTACCATCATGTTAGATACAACTGACTTAAAACCTTGTCTGCCTTACCACGTAGCGTTTCAGATAGTAGTGGCTTATCCCACAAAAACTTTTACACGGAATATTTTCCACACAGTGGTCAATGAGGGCGCCTCGACATGTGTTATGTCATTGGCATGTTGGAAGGCCATTGGCCAACCCGTCTTGTCTCCATCACCTACTCTTCTCAATGCTTTCGACGGTTGTTCATTCTGACCACATGGCATCGTTCCTTCTTTCCCCATGCAACTAGGAGGGAAGACTGTGTGTGTCGAAGTAGAGGTAGTCGATGCTCCCCTCGACTATAACCTCTTGTTAGGACGGAGTTGGACTTATGCTATGAAAACTGTGGTTGCTACTGTTTTCCAGGTCTTATTGTTTCCACACGAGGGCTGGATAGTGACCATCGATCAATTGTCTTTCTCCAGACCTGACCCAGCTTTGGGGGCATCCACGGTCTCGATGATTGATAATCCTCAACCAGGTGTCGTCAACGTAGGAGTTGGTTTGTGCCCATCCTTGATGGGTACCTTCGATTACCCACCTCCTCAAGGCGATATCAAATTTATATCCAATCACCATAAGGTTGAGATTTTTCAAGTTTTGTCATTCCGCACGACTTACTTCGAGGATCCGTGGATACTTTCTTCCCCATCAGCCAAGATGGATGAGATAGGGCACCCATGCATGTCCATGCCCTTGTCTGCCGTTGAAGTAGCGTACTCTTTAGTCCAGCAAGCTTCATCTAACACTGATCCGACTCCTGCACAAGAGTTAGATCCACTTCTAGAGCCTATTTGGGCTCAGGGTTCTCTCGCTAACGTCGATTCGTTAGACTTATTCTTACCTTCTGATGAAGCAATAATCGAAGCAATGACTAGTCCGGACAAACCTTGGGAAGATCTTCATCACAGATCATATTTTCTCCCAGAGTTAAGCCGAATCAAAGCTGGAGAATTCACCATGACCATGACGGGAGATCAGGCGTGTCCTATTAATCTCTTAGCTACACAATAAATTTATGCTGAGGGAAATATGGAAACTATCGCTGAAACTATACCAATCAACATCTCCCAAAACCCTGGCATTGTGGAGAACGTCTTCGTCGGAGCGGATTGCTCCCCCGAAGAGATTCAAATCTATCTATACAGATCTTTTCAAAGAATTCCGCGATGTTTTTTCCTGGTCTTATGAGGAAATGCTAGGTATCAATCCAAAAATAGTTGAACATGAAATCAAAACGTATCCTGATGCCAAGCCTATTCGATAGAAGCTTCGTCCAGTTAATCCTAAGAAAGCAACAACCATTAAGATTGAGGTTGAGAAATTGCTAAAGGTAGGTTTTATCTATCCTATCCATTTGACCCAATGGGTGTCAAACCTTGTGTCGATCAATAAAAAACAAGGCACGATTCGTGTATGTACCGATTTTTGTGATTTGAACAAGGCATGTCCCAAAGATAATTTTCCAACACCATCCATCGACCAGATCATTGATGAATGTGCTGGTTGCGAAGCCTTTTCTTTCATGGATGGTTTTTCGGGATACAATCAAATCCAAATCAAACCCGAAGACCAACACAAAACGACATTCATTTGTCCTTCAGGTACATTCGCATATCGTAAGATGCCTTTTGGTCTTAAAAATGCTGGAGCCACATTCTAGCGGGCCATGTCTTTTGCTTTTCATGATCTCAAGCATATATTCAAGGCCTACCTAGATGATTCAGCATCACGATCTCACAAGAGAACGGATCATCTCACACACCTTAGACTAATCTTCGAACGTTGTCGCTACTTTAGGATTCGCTTGAATCCAAACAAGTGTAGCTTCTGCGTAATGTCAAGACGTTTGTTAGGTTTCATCATATCAACAACAGGGATCATGGTCGATCCTCTCAAGGTGGAGGCAATAATCCAGTTGCCCCCCCTACACACAATCCTTCAACTCCAGAGTCTACAAGGCAAGGCGAACTTTTTACGACGCTTCATCGCCAACTATGCCAAAATCACCAAGGGATTTATGCGTTTATTGAAGAAAGACATTCCTTTTTTCTGGGATGAAGCCGCTCAATGCTCTTTCGATGCATTAAAACATGCCCTCACAACTGCACGTCTGCTACGACCACCTAACTATAACAAAGATTTCTTATTATATTTGGCTGCCGCAGAGTCAACCATTTGCATGGTGTTAGTTTAGAAAGATGATTTGTTCTCAGAATACGTGATCTATTACCTGAGTCGAGGCCTCGTAGGACCGAAACTCAATTATTCTCATATTAAAAAGCTTGCATTGGCAACAGTTCATGCTGTTCAACGGTTCCGTCATTATGTTCTATTTCGCAAGACCACTGTCATTGCTATCATGAATCCATTCCAGTACATGTTGATACGATGGGTTATAGGCAGAAAAATCAGTAGATGGATAGTCATCCTCCAGGAATTTGACTTAGACTTCGTTTTAGCAAAGTCCAAAAAGTCATTGGTCTTCGCAGAACTTATTTCGGAACTTCCGGTTGATTCAGGTGACGTTGTTCCTAAAGAATCACCTATCCGGGGAGCCATGTTTTTTATTACATCTTCAAATCCTTGGTATGGAGATATACTTATCTATCTCCAGACTTTGAAGTGCCCCACTTTTGTTTCTCGTGACGAGCGTCGATGTATACGCCATCAGGCTAAGAATTATCTCATACTCGATGATACGTTGTATCAGAGAGGTGTAGACTGCATCTTACGTCGATGTCTCACACATGAGGAGGTAGTCATCGTGCTCAACGATTGCCATACCGGAGCTTGTGGCGGTCATTTGTTTGGGTTGGAGACAACCCAAAAGATTCTACGAGCAGGTTACTTCTGGCCAACACTTATCAAAGATTGTATCGAATCGGTCAAGAAGTGTCATCCGTGCCAAATCTTCTTTTGGAAGATGAGGGCACATCCTGCTCCTATGTTTCCTGTCATCACAGTTGGTCCCTTCACCAAGTGGGGGATTTATTACACTACTTGCAAACCCCCGTCAGCAAGGGGGCACCACTATATCATCATAGCTGTCGACTACTTCACTAAGTGGGTCGAAGCTATGCCAACGTTTAAATATGATGGAGAGTCTGTAGCTCTCTTTTTATTCAACCAGATCATAGCAAGGTTTGGCATCCTGAGAGATATTGTTACTGACCATGGCAGTCACTTTCAGAACCAAATGATGACAGAGTTAGCATCAAAGCTTGGGTTACGGTAGGAGCATTCATCAACCTACTACCCCCAAGCCAATGGGCAGGTGGAAGCTGTAAACAAAACTCTTAAGACTATTCTATAGTGAACTATCAACTCAGCCAAGTCAAATTGGCATTTGATGTTATACTCGGCATTATGGGCTTACCAAACATCTGTTAAGACTGCAACCGGTTTCTCACATTTTCAACTCGTTTACGGGTTGGAGGCAATCTTTCCCATCGAATGTCAGATCCCATCTCTAAAATTGGCAGTACAATTATTTCCAGACACTTCTCCACTTGAGGAACGGTTAGTACAGCTTGATCAGCATCATGATGCGGCCTTGGCCAACGAGGCTCACAAACATAAGTTCAAGTGTCAGTATGATAGGTCTGTTCGTCCTTGGATTTTCTCTGAAGGCGACCTTGTCCTGGTTTATGACCAAGATAAGGACCCCCTAGGGGCCGAAAAATTCAAACCCATGTGGTTCGGACCTTTCATCATAAAAGAGGTCTTAAGAAAGGGCACTTATTGTCTGGTTGATTTTGAAGGGAATGTTTTGGTGGAGCCTAGAAATGGGCTCTACCTCAAGAAGTATTACTATAGGCAGGTCACTGTGGGTAACTTTTTGTAACATATGTATAGTCTTTGTACTATTACTTTTTAGTTTCTTTTAAGTGTTATGGACGTGTCATTGATGTTATATTTCGTCAATATGGTAGATGTCAAGTGATTCCGAGGTGTTCATTGGGTATGCAGACGGTGCTAGTCGGCACACTCGGAGGCTTGCCTCCGTAGCTTGGGTAATCTTTACACCTCAGGGCCAGTTGTTATCTTCTGGAGGTATATGCTTAGGTAACACCACAAATAATGTCGCCGAGTATAGTGTAGTTATTGAGTTGCTTCGCGACGCTTTTTCATTGGGTATCTCTCATCTCCGGGTCTATCTCGACACTCAACTAGTTGTGTCTCAGCTAAATAGAGTATACCAGGTTAATGATCCAACCTTACATTGACGATTCCTTAGGGTACGTCTCTTAGAATGAAACTTTGATTATATTACATATTTTCATGCTCCTAGGAGATTAAACCAAATTACAGACACTCTAGCTAATCAAATTTTAGATTGGCATCTTGCACACATATGAAAGAACATTGACATAAACATGTAAATACATTTTTGCACACGTGATCCTTAAGACACAAAATATAAAAAAAACCATATATAACATCATAAAATAACCAGAGTACATAGATGGACGCAAGCGCCTAAAAAATGGGACTAATAACGAGTCACAGGACTTATGCCCTAAACAAATATGTACAAGTAGTGATCATGGCACGTAAAAAGTCTAAATAGGTTCAGGGCCTATGGGCACTATTATAATAGTCCACAGCATGGGCTAAACGCCTAAACAATCAGACCCACGTACGAGGTGCCCCCACTACATGAGGCTGCATGGATGACGGAAGGTCCTCTATCTCTACCATCGGGACTGTGCGAGTGAGTGCAGTGAAGTTCCGCTCAACTCATCTAAGGACCCTCTTAGCCTCCTCGGCTGGGAGGTTCCCTGCTACTGTTGGTCCCCCGGCAGCAGCTGCGGCTTCTGGCCGAGGACGACATCTATTCCATGCATAATCGACAGGTCGCACAGGTCCCACATCTGCATGCAACAAACGTATACCCGTCAAATACTCTGGCATACAAAAAAATGATGTATATAACAAAAACAACATAAAAATTACATATACAAACAAAAAAAACTACAAAGGTGGAGACTTACCCATCTCCCCTCGCTCCTCACTAGGAGGCACGGGTATCTCAGGATCTCTAGAAAAATCTATTCCTGTGTATGGGTAATCCTTGATCACAGGGATCTGCCATGAAAACCATGCGAAAAATTCATCATCAAAGGACTCATTGGTCCTTCCACCACCTTGTCGTGGTAGTAATACTGCCCATCTACATACTGTAGGAAAAGAGGCTTGATATCCTCGTACCACTTCCCGAAGACTAAATCTCGGAACTCTCTCAAAGAAAAATGAACACAAAATCGTCCCAAACCCGAAGTTCCTCTGTGTCCGCTGTCGACAATCTGTCAATTGCCTCTTCATACACTCAAGTAGTGTGGTAATCCAGTCAAAAATATGTGCATTCAAGCACTGGATAGCACAGTTCATCTGTGTGCAAGATGCCTGATGCAAGGCTGCTAAACCGGTAATCCGTCCAATAAGCAATAGTATCGCTTGCAGCAATAGGTTAGTAATCTTACTTATGGGAACCTGGGAGCTCACACGGTTTGTCCCAGCCTCATAGTGCTCAGCTATCAGTTCCGCTATGTTAAGAAGCCCCGTAGGAAATGTCCTGAAATTGACTAGTTCCCCTCTCCTTGAGAGGCCAGTAAAAAAGTAAATATCCTCGGTGGTGGGCACCAGTGATTGCCCCTCTAGCATGAAGGCCTCTGCATCAGGGTGTCAGTAGTCAATCAAGGCATTCAGTAGCCTTGGTTGCGCTCGCATAAATGGACACAGGAAGAACTTCAGTAAACCACATTGCATTAACACGGCCACGACATTCGGATCTCTCGCAACCAACTCACTAATTGCTTCATGCTCCCTTTCCCTCCATTGGACATACATCCTGCCAACACAACAAAGTTCAGGAGGGTCAGGGCTTGCTGTTTAAATATTTTTTTCTATAAAAGGGGGGTCCACATGAGCTATAGAGGCGACAGTCGCATGTACACATGGGCAGACTTTACTCTGCCCGAGTGTACACGCGACCTGTCTAGAGACAGCCCACATGTACCAAGGGCCAACCTTTTAAAGGTCGATGTGCACCTAAAAAACGAAAGCAAATGCAAAATTGAAGAATTGAATAGCTAGATAGGGGAGTTTGTACTTACTTGGTCCAAGCGGAAGTTCGTTTCATTCACTATAGCTCCCGGAATAACTGTTTTTAGCAAAGGGGGTCTTTTGGCTCCATAGTCAATTTCCAAATCAGCAATGGTGATAATGAGCTGCTAGCTTCTATTTATAGACTTTTTGGCCTCTTTTTGTCACTTTTTTGGCCTCCCTTATCAGTTTCTTTATACCAAAAACCATTTAGAGTGATTCAAGAGTTATTTGGGAGGGATTTGATCGGGTATTGGGACACTTTTTTAAAGTTTTGAGAAAATTTTGATGGTCCATGAATTTTTTTTCCAAGAATCAACTTGAGCATATAGGTTAGGTTATTACCTCGACTTTTGTGCCTCGTTGCCTTTTTCCTCTGCCATAGGATCAATCCCATCAGGTTGTGACACAGAACTGTGATATCTGCTTTAGAAGTGCTACAACTTGGCGATAGATCTTACCAGAACATGGATGCCCTAGGTAGGTCCTGGTTGCATTATGGTGTCCATGCCGTCTCTAAAACACTGTAGGCTTGGGAGTCCTTATAGTCTTTCCTGAATATGAGTTTGAGCCTCATTTGCATGATTCTTCTTCGCTCTTGGTCTCACACTCAGGACTCCAAAAAAATAATGGGTCTCCTTTTAAGCCCTTTTCAGACCCTCTAAACATGAAAAGATTGTCGAGCGATCTTGTGGCCTTTCACGCTCGTTAAACTGAAATTTGAAGTCACGTCTGTCCGGTGGTAGTTTACCTTTTTTTTCGGTCCGGACGGTCAACTGTATGAACAAAGGTATACTCTATGGAACTTCATTTCTCTAGAAGAGTACTCTTAGGTATAATTTTATCCCTTTTTCGGGCCTGAGGGACTAAACTTACGAAGAAGGAACCCCCATGGAATCCATAGTTAAGCTCTTTTCAGACTCCCTAAAATTGAAAAGATTGTTGAGTGACCATATTCTTTCACACTCGTTAAATTGGTCCAGAAGAACATTCCTAACGGAGTCCATAGTTAAGATTTTTTCAGACTCCTTAAAAATGAAAAAATAGCCGAGTGATCTTGTCCTTGTCACACTCGTTAAAATGGTTTTGAATCGACGTCTAATCGGTGCTATTTTACCCTTTTTTCAAACCGACTAGACTATCTTTGAAAAATGTACCCCAATGGAGTCTCCTTTTATGTTTTTTCAGACTCTCTAAATATGAAAAACCACCGAGCTTACCTTCTTTGGGCTCGTTAAACTTACATCGCAGGACGTTACCATTGTGTGTTTTATTAACCACATTTGCATACCTTATACACCTGCCTCGTAACAATTTGCTTCTGTGTCTTAACACCTTTGGCCTTCAGAGGATTTTTCCCGAGTATCATTCTACTAGCACATCAGTCTTGTCCTTGTGCCTCGAGCTTGTATGTTTGCAACACTCGTTCCTCCTTTGTAACGTAATATTCCTTTATTCTTTTTCCACAATTACTGAAAAAAACAAAAAAAATCAAATATACCCCAAAAAGAGGAAGGGAAAAGTATTTTCTTTATTGGCAGTGTCATGAGTCACCCTTGGATAAAGCACATCTGTCTGTTTGTTCATCAGACTATGGGATGTAGTACGACCTTAGGAAGGTTTTCTTGCTATATAGAGTTGTGTCCTCCACCATTTGGTTATTCTTCCAAAGATATGGAGAGTTTGCGTTGCCTCCTGCTTCATAGACTTATGATTAACATACATGCTTCCTGAGTCTCATTATTTGTCGTGCTACTATCCAAGGGAAGTTTGTCACCAAGCCTGAGTTGGCCCCTCTACAATATGTCTCTTGTCCTCATGCCCGACCATCCTGAACACCCAATCAAGTCCTTGTTCGAAATCATTGAAGCCTTCAGTCTGATCATCAAGATTATCACGTCAATGACCGACAAGCCATCGAAGACCTCTGGGTAGTGCAGTCGTACACTCATATTACACTCCTACCCGAGTTTTGAAGATTTTGAAGTTGTTGCTCGAGCTCTGAAGATCTCATCTCTAGCGATCAGGCCGAATTAGCTTCTGGAATATGGATACTCTATATGTATATCTTTCTGATTTCGAGATGTAGCTCTGCTGTGTATTGTTCACGGATACTCTTTATAGTTATTTGACATGGATCTACAATGTATTTGATTGGTATCCATGGTTCTATTTTATCCCGAGCATGGGTATGCCCACCTCGGTGAGACATTTTTTATTTTGCAGACAGCACCTCCCGGTTCCTGATCCTTGGGCTCAATCGTTCGGCACATCAGTAAAGATTGGTAATGTATTTCGGCCATCATATGCTCTTCTGACCTCACACATTAGGGGGCATCTGTTATAACCCTAAATTGCACCACACATGCTTACCTGGCATCAGGCCAACTCATATCCCTTCATTGTCAAAGCACTACTAAACAACTCTCTGAAAATCCTCTTTTGTGAAGTCCCACTCGCCCTAACCCATTACTGCACGTGTGTACACGTTGGCTGACTCAAAATAACCCACGTGTACTTACAAAAGCACTAAAAAAGGAAAGTTTCTGACGGAACAAAAAGCTATGGGTGAGTTAACTGAAACTCTCGGCCATGCATGGCCAAGGGTTCGTCCAAATACCTAGCTCCTTCTAGCCTATAAAATAAGGGGTAGGGTTCCCATTTGGAGGAGGAAAAATATAGCAAAGAAACTCTATCCATTTATGTATTCCCACTATCCCAACCCTTTAGCCTTTCCTTATGCCAAAGGAGATTCAAAGTAAAGCAGTTGGAGGACAGAAGAAGAGGAGCCCAGGATCAGGTTCAAGGAGCGGTGGCCGGTCTCAGCTTTTGTAAGTTGACTCATTCAAAATAATAAAGAAAATGCTTTTCCCGTCCCAATTCATGAACTTTTTATGGTTTGATTAGTTTATGTTTGGATTTCTAACCCGTTAGTATAGAAGTAGCATGCATGCATAGTTGTTGCTTGTCTTGGATGCAGCTCAACTTTGGAAGGAGTATTGCGAACAAGTAATCAAGCACAATGGAGGATCAACATCAAACATCAGATACGAGGTAGGTTGATCTTTCCATGCATTTACTAAGAAAAGGGGATTTAAATCAAGGGATGAAGGTAGAAAGTAGTTTCTATTCGGTCATTATCTGCATGCAAAGTCTGAACTCTATTTGCTAGTTTGTAGGGAGATTTTCCCAACAACACCAGTCTACAATGTTGGTTTTGTATGTCCCCCACCATCTTGCTGGGGTTTCTTTCAGGGCCTCATCCATTGCCAACAATATTTGTTGCATTGGTACAATTTCTTCAAAGTCCAACAAGAAGGTTTCTAAAGGATTCAGACCATCGAAGGTGGGTAAGTTACTTACTGTTGTGTCGATCCAACAAAATTCTCTAGTTCATCTAACACATCTTCTTGTAGATACTTCATACATTTTATTCTGTCAGTTCTCTAGTGCTTCTTCTGAGTCTGATGAACATGCGCTGTCACTTCACTAGCTTAGGTTTCCATCAACCGTAGGATTAATGTAATTATGTTGTCAGGCTGTTAGTTTGTATATGTTTTCCAATTCATATGCACGGTCTTCCTCTCTGATGGGCTCTATATATCATTGGCCTTCATCTAGATCTAAAGGCGTAATGACCCTAAGGCCATCTCTTTCAAACGCCATTCGTCTTTTTTTTAAATCAACCATATTGGAATTATTGAAAGCCCAGTCAATTCCTAACAACACAAGGTAAGGACAACTATCATCAACTATCTCAATTACCCCAAAATCTGCAAACGTTCTTACTCCGTTGATGTCCACAGGGACATGCTCCAATCGTCCAAAGGGGTTGACAGCTTGTTGATTAGCCATCCTAAGCCTCATAGGGGAATAGATCAACTTAGGTTTTCCCATTAGTGCCCAGGTTTGCTTCCTCCGACCCTAAGTCGAGGACCACATAGTCTATATCATACTCACCTATTTGAGCATTCAAATGTAACTCCTTATTTTTCCTTCTCTTTTTAGCGATTTGGTGTACTGCCCTATTTAGTAAGGGGTCTATCTTTCCTAGCTCATATTGTATGATTACTTTGTAGTTCTTGTACAATGCTCTCATCCTGAATCAACTTAATACAAGTATATAGAAATTCTATGAGCTTGCTTACCTCTTTTCCTTCTTTAGGCGAAGCAGATTGATCAAGTGCTTGAGGCATTCCATATTCTCTCACTTCTGTTCGTTTCTTTGATGAAGATCCTTGATCTCCTTTGAACTCTTTTCTTGCCTCCTCAAATACTTGTCTTTCTTTCTTTGCATCAAAAGTTTGGGTCTTCTCTACAGCTTTCCTGACTCCTGAGTCTTTTGTAGTCTTTCCTTGGGCCAGGCTGTCTTCTCCTGTAGCAGCTCCTCCTCTAGTTATAACAAAAACTCTAGGGTCTTCTCCGCGAGGTTCGGCATATATCAGTTGCACTTGCGGGTTCTGCTGAGGTCCTCATCTTTCCTGAAGCTTAGCCAACAATGTTGGAAATTCCTCGATAACATGTTCGAAGGAGTTGCAATAGCTACAAGTGGTACAAGGGTTCTGACAGTCCCTTGCTAGGTGTCTTGGCTGTGCATAGTTATAACAGATTCTCTTTCCTCGGCCTCGACCCATACCTCGTCCTCGTCCTCGTCCTATGAATCCCCCGCGAGGATTGAAGTTTCCTCTCCCAGGGGAGTTATACTGCATAGTGTTTCCTTCTTGCTGTACTTCGCCTTGAATTTTGTATATGTCTCTTGACCTTTCATGCATGAGATGGTAAGCCCTACAATCCCTATCATCATTTCCAACGGACTTACAGAACGTGCAATATAAATTTGTGGGTTTCTGAACATATTTTTGCATGTAATAGCACTCACCAGGGCGATGTTTATTTCAACATACCTCCCACCAGGGTAAGGTGACTTGATTCAAAGGGCTCGGAGCTCCAGAGGCCAAGTATTCATGAAATGGGGTGAAGTGCTCCTTGTCATGGCCTTCTGATTTGCATCTGACACACCATATGTCTTCTCTTTTATCTTTTCCCTTGTCTTTCTTCATATCTTTGACCTGTAGAGACAAACTAGTTAGCTGACTCAAGATTTGAGTCATACCTGAGCTAGATTCTCCCATAGGGGTTGATTCTAACTTCATGGAGATCTCCAGTGCCTCAGCCTGCGAAACAATCTTCTGTTGCATCAGAGGGACTCTGATGTGTGGTAAAAGGGAATCAATGAACCATTCTTTTTTCTGCTCATCTGGGATCTGAAAAGTCAATCGGCCGGTTAAGTTCTTAAATCTCTGATCGAATTCCCAAACGGGTTCGACTACCTTCTGCTTGATCTCTTTCATCTCTATAATACATTGTGATTCCGATTTGGGTTTCTTGAATTCTGCAATCAACGCATTCTTGATATGATTCAGCGACTTAGGCTGTGCAAGTCCTTGGACAAGCTTCATGTACCAACTTAGTGCGCGATCCCTTAGGGTAGTACTAAAATGGGTTCTTTTAACAACTTCGTCGATGACATTCTTAATATTCCATACGGGTTCACATAGGAACCAGTGTTGATCAGGGTCTTTAGACCCATCTCCTCTAAATATAGGGAGCCTCATCTCATCTGCCATAGATCTTCCTAGGTTTCCTATCTGAGTATATGTTGAACTGCTAGTAATAGTACTCTAAGGACTCTGGTGACTTTGACTATTCTGATTGCTTGTTGCTGCCGAGACAACAGGGGGATTAATAGTACTTACTTTAGCAGTCTGCACAGTTCTTGAAGCTTCTTTCTTGTCCTGATGAGGTTCTTCAACTTTCTCTTCCTCTGCCCTAGCGGGTTCTGAATGCTCTTCTTCAGTTAGGTCTGCCTCTTCTCCACTATAGAAACCCTCATCCCCGTAGTTCTACTTGAATAAGTTCACAAGATGAACTTCTTTGAACGCTCTCCCACTGCGCGTATGTCCAGCTTTTGTGTCATTGTCACTGTTCAAATTTTTAAACATTAGCTTTTCCATATCTGACCAATCTATTGTATCTTCAAGATGTTCTTCTCATGCAATATCATCTTGATCCTCAACTTCAGAAAATGTAAAAATTTTCCTCTAGGTCCCTTGAAGAAATATCTCTTGGCTTGGCTATATGACTCTACTATGTCAACAACAAACTCGGTGATGTACCCTCCAATGGTGCTATCAAACCAATGATCTACTACTCGTGATACAATGTTATCAACTCTCTTGACCTTCTTGATCAGTGCCGACATCCAAACTACAGAAGGTCTAGATCTGATCTCAAACTAGGTATCTGCTAACCTAGCTAACCACTCATATAGCTCCTGATGGATTCCTCCAAAGAATATCTCCTGTATATCAGTAAAAATATACCTTCCTAACCAATCCTATGTACTAAGATTAGGGTTCTTGTTCTGGGCTTCAACAAAGTCCTTTTCTTGATCCTCTATCCACTTCTGAATCTCTATTGTTGATGGGAACCACCTTGACATTCCATCACGAAGATTCCTGTCTCGACAATGGAACCATTTGTTAGCACAGGGGTAGACCTAGGGTTCAGCTCCAAAAGCGCACCAACAAGCCCTAGCTACTGGCCCTTTCGATAACACCTGTAAGGTAGATGCAGTCTCACCCGAAGCAGCTATGTGGGGGTTGTAGGATAGAAATGTCTACAACCAGAAGGAATGTAAAGTGGGTTCAAAGTGATGGACACAAAAAAATCTAGTATTCTTTATCTTCATAGGATCTACTACGCAAGATATATCTATTAGATCTAACATAGTAATGCAATACCAGTATACCAATAATAAGGAACAGAGCACCAATCACACATACAACACAAGATATATGTGGTTCACCCTCTCTCTAGGGATACGTCCACAAAACTGTGTTTTACAATGTATTAAGATGAAGCATACAGTTTTTGTTTGTGCTCTTCATCTAGCAGATCTTCTCTCTTCTCTTAGCTATCTCTTCCGTCCCTGGGCACCCAGCTGCAGGGTTGATCTTCGCACCTAGCTGAAGATCTTACAATACAGAAGACTCTCCTACTCAACACTTCTCTCTCACTCAATATTACTCACTCGATCACACAATGAAAAAGACAACAACAATGATCCTAACATCAACAACAACCCAACCCAGGTCCTCTTGACCTTTATTTATACATTACAATATCTCACTGACATCCTTAGGCTGAAACCTAAGTGTCAAAACCCTAGATACCAAAACCCTAAGTGTCTAAAACCCTAGGTCAATTTGACCCGTGTCTTCACTAGCCTATCTTTCCTTCCTTCTCGCGCGGTGCTCCAAAGCATCCATTGGTAGCTTCTTCCTCTTACTGAGCTATCAACGATCCTTCTTTCTTGTTGATCTATCATCCTTGATCTCCTCATCCAACGACTTTCTTTCTCGGACTTCGCTCCGTCTTTTCTTCTCTTTTTCTCACTTCGACCCAGTAACAGTCACTGTGTCTTCCGCAAAGTTCGCATTTTGCCTTTTCTTTCTTTTTCTTCACTTAATTTCATAACCAAGGGCCAACAACAGCTAAGCTTGTAACCTATAATGATCTCTCTAAAAGAAATGGCCCTTGATCCCTGCAATTCCAACTCGGAGCGCAATCCAAACTCTCCCCGAATACTTGAAAATCAAAATGATCTTCCCTCTCAATATGTGTGGCACACATGCCCTCCTATGTCACTGTTGCCAAAGATGATGGAGTCCCTACTATAGGAGGTGAAGAGTGTGCCATGCTCAACTAATAATGTAGCTCCTGAACCTCTCGGTCCTTATCCTCCGCAAAATTGAGAGCAAGGTCCCTGTCCATAAACAATTGTAAGTAATTTGAATTCAGTTGTTTTAGTGCCTCCATGATGATGCACAACTGGGCACTAGTGAATCCACCTACTATCTCAGTGTGTCACTCCTCCATCTGTGCTCTCCACACAAGCTCCTCAATGAACCTACAGGCTCCATCGGTTCTAGTCAACACCTGTGTAATTTGATCCTCAGTCACCAACAAGCGATCCTCGAAATCATACAATGTTAAAGGCCTCTGCCTTACCACGTCCAATTGGCCTGAGCTGTCATCTGTAAGAGTGCTCCTGTCATCCTCATAGTATAAATCATAAGTAGTGACTAGAGATGACTCTTCCTTGTACATAGGTGCTAGCTTGACTCCATCCTCACTGGAAATCCCAACACATGTAATATCCTGACCATCACTAGGGCTAGAATCCCGGGCTCCACCGGCCAATGCCAACGCTGCACTGGATGTTGTTGTGTCATCCTCCTTGTAGTCATCATCAATCGGACCAAATGTTACCCCCTCCTCCTAGGTACTAGTGACAATCTCCATCAACACACTAGAATCAAAGATCTCATCAATGTCTACCGCTTGGTCATCTTCCATGTACACATCCCTATCATGGTTGGCCACATGCTTCAAATAGTCAACCTAAGGCTTTCCCAAGTTCCCATCCTGATGTGATGTTTCTTCTTCATCAACGGTTTTGGATCCTTTTACCACCTCCCTGATCCACTCTGGATGTTCTAACAAGGTTGTTAAATTTTTATGATACTCTGGCATGAGTTGCCAAAGTTCTGCCCTAAGTTCTTCATAGGTTTTCATCTTTCTCAAACCCAATTAACTCTGATGTGAAATCTAATTATTTTTGTTTTCATAGGTTTTCATAGGTTTTCATCTTTCTCAAACACTTTGACGAATTGACCAAATGCCTTCCCATCAATGACTTCTTTGCCATCCCAACTGAAAATTTGTATTTGTTACAGTAATGATATGAAGATGATTAGGTTGCTGCAAATTGCTTAGATAACGTTATGATTGTAGCCTCGAACCAACAAGGATCTGATTTGATTGTTTGCACTCCTTTCTTCACAGGAAACTCACATCTACCCACAAATTATAACTATGTTTTGTTGTGTTTAACCTCTACAAGAAGATATGGCCCTTTTTCCAAGGCGTCTTGCTCACACACCACTGTTGTAGCTGAAAATAACTCTCCCAAGTAGCAATATAGGATGCATACAAATAGAAACTCTTGCATAATCTCAAGGATTGCTTGTAAATACAAGAGTAGATGCACTGTCTATAATAGTCTAAATCGCCCCCAATATAGCACTGAATATACGTAGCCACACAACGTCCCTCCCACAAATCTCTCGACCTGGATAGTTTTTAATAATTGACGCCGGATATAGGTTCTGCAAGCCACCCAAAGTATGCCTGTAGATGATGACAAGAACAACACTTCCACTTACCCAAAATATCAGTCCTGTAGCATGTTTATCCTTTCCATAACATGTACAATTCCCAATATTTATGATCAGGCCTGTAGATAGC
>ML789947.1:69542-87859 GCA_009831015.1 Picea engelmannii
AGACTCCAACCTATTGAAAAACTCTGTTGTAATAAGGGTAACTCGGCCTCTCAATTACAAAAGTGCACCAAGCTGATGAAACTGTCCAACAAAGACAGACCCACGTTTCTCCTGAAGAAATCGGTCCTCACACTCAAAACTTTTGTGTTTTAAGAAATAACTCAACCCAAATGAGATATAGACCCAACATACACATAACTCGACTCCCTCTTGGAAATCCAAACTCAGCTAACACCGTGAATCTCGGAACTCAATCACAATTAAAGGAAATCACAACTACTAAGTAGATCTTAACTATCAATGAAGCACGAGGAAGAAATTTGAATGATTTTTGTTATTTAGAAATAACTTTGATGATAGCCCTTTGGTAACCTCCATAACAAGATCATCCTCTGATACCACTATAAGATCCCACTTATAAGAAAACCAAGGTTTTAATTTGTAAATAAAATTAGGGGAATTTTATTATTACATGATCACTAAATACAACTTTATAAGGAGAAATGGCTGCTATGGCAGCTGCAATACATCAATAATAACAAGCATAACCTGGAACAATGTTCGATCTCTCCAAACATAACACCAAGATGAAACTGGATTGAAGCTCCAATGGAAACCCTCTATGGATTCCCCTCTTTTTTTAACTAGGGTGGATAGTCTCACCACCGAAGCCAAACTCCAATGAAAGGGTTTTGCCAAAACCCTAATGAAAATCATGCCTCACCCAACACTCCACAAGAAAATGATCCAAAATCCAATTTGCCCAAATGACTTGGTCTCCTCTCATTTTTAAGGCTCTATGGATCTTTCTAGAGAGATCTAACCCAACCTTCTCGAAGCTTCTAGAAGAGCACTTTATTTAATAAAGTGACTTTATAATGTTATTTTGATTAAGCCACTTAAAATTAAATAACAATTCATTAAATATTAGTTTCCAAATTTAACTTTAGGCAACATAATGAAATAATTAATTAAATATTTAATTTTTCCAAAAAGGAGACATTACACAGTACGTAAGAGCTGGAACATCAGATGGTAGAGCAGGGGAATCTCTCTCTGGATGGGACTACTCATGGGTAGAGATCATCTATTTCGGAAAGTTATTTGAATTGCAATTGGTGCATCATCCATCATCATTGGTTTCTCGGCTCTCTCTAAAATGGATTTCTTGGGATTTCCTGCTTTAGGGATTTTTCATGTGTCTTGGAGTAAGGAATCGATCTACCTATTGGAACCATGGAACCAGGGGGCATAATCCAGAGATACACAACTGGACCAAGCTGATCCTCTTTGATTACATTAAATCACGACATTTTAGAACTCGCTAGACAAGAAGAAAGGGGGAGGTCCTTTTTGTGTTCTTATTCTTATTTTCGAAAAATGTTGAATATTATTGGAGTTAGGTGAGTGGCCATGCTTGCTCACTGGATCATTTTCACTTTATCGTGGATGCAACGCATTTATCTTCATTTCAAGGGGAATTTTGAATAATCCCCCATAATAGATGGGGAAGTGTATTATCCACTGCTTTCTACAGCATATGCGAACAAGGGAATGGATGGGAATGGGATACAACCGAACAAAGAGAGGTGAGTGATAGGATACTTTTCGATAACCACATTTCCCCTGACAGTGATCAAGGTCGTCGAGAAATAACAATTCTATGGTTTGGTTTTGTATTATTCCCTATAATAGAAAATAAGATGGTTGAGTTTTGCTCCGCTGCCTTCGTTGGGGAAAAGGAATAAGGTTTATTGGGAGTTACAAATGCCTAGTTGCTTTCATTTAAGTTGTTCCCCTGCCCTGCTTTCTTGGGTTGGCAATATGTATCTGATATAATTGATTATACCATTCCATTTTTTGGCCAGATCTGCTCCAATCCGGCAAGTGGGATGAATATTCGAACTAACTATGTTCCTGGAAGAGAATAAGACCTATGTATGTTGGTTGGCTTCTTTTCCACAGATGGACCGGGAAATCTTCTGATTCATACTCGATATATCTAGCATCTTTCAAAATACAATAAACTCACTAGATGCACAGATTGGATTCCTCAGGTAATAAAGAATGAGAAAACTCCTCCCTCTTTGGTTAAATCAAAAAATTAATGTATATGACATATTCTATTATAGCAGGGAAATAGCAACCATGGGTGCCCGAGGAAATCATAACATACTTACGGGTGATTGCACAACATAAATTTGATTGGTTTTTGGGAGAATATTTGACAGTAATTAGTTTATATGGATCCAACATAGCCCCTACAGACTCCCTAAACTCCTCACCCCTAAAATTTTCATATTGGAGTTTATGAGGCAAGGCAATTGTTGCATGTAGATCTGAAATACTTCATAAAATCTAATAAGAAGGGTCGTATAACCGATCCCCATTGCAATGGGGGGTATGCATTCTCGAGTGCCATAGGTGGGAAAGAAGCTGCAAAGATCCTGGAGGAGATGAAGTTCCCCTTGGACATACCATAGAGGTATAATGCCCACTTTTCCATAGTTGAGATTAAGAAGAACAAAAGGGGAGAGCAAGTTCATCATGAAACTAGACCCTTTGAGGAAGGATTGGCTAACAAAGAATCTTGGCTGGAAGCAAAAGCCATTATGGACATGCAATCATATCTGAGCAAGGAAATGGAAAAAGTCTTTCCTCCCCCACAACCTAAGCAACCAATAGTACCATTATATTTCTCTTTCTACAGGTCGTAGGGTGCAGTCATCACTCCAGAAGATATGAAATTCACACATCCTCCATACTTGAAGCCTGGGATAATTTCATTAGGAAGGGATTTTACTAGTGACTCCCTTTCCAACCCAACCCCAACATATTTATACTCAGTGTGTTCCTAGCTAACCTGGGTGTGTGTGGTATGCAAGGTCTGGTTCCAGTCTTTCCCCAACCCGGTCTTTCCCCAATATAGGATATTGGGATTTATAAAAGCCTCATCCATCAGTCAACCCGGCTTGATTTCCTCCATATTGTCAGAAATATTTTTATGAATGTCCCACCCCAATAGCAGGATAAACTTTCTTATGGACCTAAGTTCACCTCCTTCCTTTCAACCAATCCAAGATGAAGTCGATTTGACCCATAGGTATAAGGAAGGGTTAGGTAGAAATAAGGGCTATTAGAGGTGGGGATCTTAGAGGTATAAATCAGGGTTAGATATGATTCAGGTTTAGTTTTATTTCCTCTAGAGATGACCCTATGCAATCCAACTTGACTAAGAAGCCCTGATCACCTGAGGGGGTGCTAAAAGCCTAACCTCCAGCTGTGCTTAAGGATATATATATATCTTGACCAAATTTTACCTTACTGTATGGGCTTAAATTAGGGGTTTTCCTTCCCCAAACTTACTACATGATATTTGAATCACTTATATAAAAACAATATTCTCCGGCCAACCAAAAAATATGTATTATTTTTTTTTTTATGTCTAGTACCTTATCCACCTAACTTCCCTACCGACGTGGGAAAGACCTTCCCACCAAGACCTTCTCCTACTCCCAAAGAACTCAAAGAAAAGCAACCCAATCAAAGGAATAGACATTAACCATGACCTCTTGCAGGTAAGGAATCATAAAAGGGTAGATGGGGTACCCTTAGTAAAAAAAACTTGGATAACAATATTGTGCAACATACAATGTCCTTATCGAAACATTCCGCAACCCGACAACTTACTTGGGTTATTACCTTATAATTGGATTTTCGCAAGCCTTCCCTCAAGTGGTCCTTCATAAATTCGAGTCTTTTTTTCTTTAGTTGTTCATCTTACCTACCCAGTCTAGTTGATACCCTTCCAAATAATGGTCTGGGATGTTATACATTCCCTGATGAGATGCTTCCAAAACAATATGCCTGGAACACTCCCATGTTCTGTTCCATGTGGACCTCGACAATTGGCATCTAAGTTTTGTACACATGACCTTACTATTTCTGGACATGGGAAGACTTTTGGATGTGCAACTTGAAGAAGGCCAAAATTACAAATATTACTTTCTACCTCTGGTCCACTATGGTGACTATATTTGTGGAACATATATTTATATGTTATTAGGCTCAAGTTTTGGGTATCCATAATTGGAGCAACTGGCTCTGTAATATGTATCTAAATGGATCTTGAAACTGCACAAAACAGAGAAAACATTGTTGGCCCTTGACCAATTTTTGAGGATTCTTGGTCATGTTTGACCTATTTTTGGGACTTCGATAGGGTGTTGAAGGTGGAGTGCAAAACGAAGCAGAGATCGCGAGATCTTGGCCTCTTTTTAGGGATTTTTGGGTTTTGGGCTTATCTAATGGGTATGGGAATGTTGACCCATGGGTTTACCCATGTTTAGGCCCGATTTTGTAATGTATAAATAAGTAGCTAGGCAATGTAAGAAGAGGCCAGTGTGATAAGTGAAAAATCTTGATCTATGTGATCGAAGAGTTGTAAGTTGTGCTAAGTGAAAGTAACAATTGTAAGTGCTTTGTGCACAGATTGTATAAGGCTCTGTGCCTAGACCTACTCGGGGAAGGAGGATTTGATGGAGTGCATGCAGATCTCCTGTCCTATGTGGAGTAGGGTTTTGATGCTTGGTGCCTGTAAGAAGCTTAACTGAAGATAATAAAGAGAAGAAGAGTTGGTGGATGTAACCCCAGGGTGGGGGTGAACCACATACATGTTGTGTTGCTATGCTTTGTGCGATGTATTGATGTGTTTATGTGTTTACTTGCTTAGTGCTTTGATATAGATGAATGATGGATAGATCTATTGATTCTATGTGCTTAATAATATAAATGAATGCTAGATTTGACCTATGTGATGTGCTTAGTGCTTGAATATAGTAGATCGGGTTGAATACTGCGATGCTCTATAATTAGGGTTTTATCTGTGAAGTAGATTCTTGTTTAATACTGATGAACTATAACTTCTAAGTGCTCTATAAAGGTGTTACAATCAAAGATTTTTGTCCCAGCTAAGGTTGCAGACACTGGAGTCCTGCAACCACCCCTGCCTCTACCTCGGGTGAGACTTCATCTGCTTCGCATGTGTTTCTGAAAGGGTTGGTAGTTAGGGTTTTGTTGGTGTGCTATTGTAGCATTGAACCCTAGGTCTACTCCTGTTCGAACAAATGGTTACGTTTCCAGGACCGAAACTGTGATTTCTGGGAACTTAGGAAAAAAGCATCTTTGTGCGAAGATCTAACTTGAAACTGTGGAAGCTCTGTGCGTAGATCTGTTGCCTTAGTGCGCAACATTCTACTTAATCTATGAAGCTCTATGCTAAAAAAAGAAGTCCAATCTGAAGAAAAGAGGTAAGATCTCTAAGATCTGTTCTTTGTTAAAGGTAAGAATAGTGAAAATTTTTAGATCTGGAAGCTTCGTGCTCTGCTGAAAGAAAGATTAGTGGATTTTTTTTTTCAAAAATATGGATCTAGGTATGTTTGATAAATTTTTTCCTAGCTTGAAAAGTAGGGCACAACTAGATGAAAGAAAATTTGATATGAGTAGATCTGATAAGAATAGTGAAAGATATGTTATACCTATGCATAGAAAGAATGTTTGGACTAACCAATGGATGTAGGATCCTAGAAATACTTTTTTGCAGGTTAGCTACTATGACCCTAGTGCACAGTACAGGAAAGGCTGGGGATCATTTAAAAGAAAATGAGGATTAACCCTTTGTTACAATTGCAGAAGACTGGGACATCTGGCTAAGGAATGTCTTGGTATAATATCTAGTTGTCTTTGTTGTAAAGCTATGGACCATGAAGTTTTAGATTTCCCTAGAATGATTTCTAAGCTTGAAAGAATGAATATGAGACAAGAAGACCATGAGAAGGATCAAGCAACTAATATTATGGAAAAACCCCAGAAAGAATCGAAGACTGTATTGCTGCAAATAAAAGAAACCTTGAATGACCACTGACATATAAACTTATCAGAGACCTTCAAAGAAAAAGAGCACATAAAAGAAAGAATAGGGGACTTCGACATTGACTGTGTTCTGGATGAGGAAACACAAGTCAATATCATGATAGAAATAACTTGGAAACTTTTAGGGAAGCCTGCTATGATTCCTTCATTGGGAGGAATAGGATTATTCAGAGGGAAGCTGATAAATCTATGTGGAAATCTCACCCAGATCTCTATGAGTGCTCATGGAGCTTCGACAGAGGAAGATTTTGGGATTGTTAAATTTATTGAGAACAACGCCCCATTTGCTATATTACTAGGAAAACCTTGGATTGGAAGAGATCAAGCCAGAAGAAAAGAAGAAGAAGTCTTAGAGAAAAATAAGCAAGAGTTGAAATATTTCATGACTAGGAGGATCACACACTTCATTGAAGAATAGGAGAACATATTGAAGCTATTTAAACCCAGAGACTTGGATATCGAAGTTGGAAGAACAAAAGAAGACTCACAGAAGATTGAAGCACCTAGCCCAGATAAAGAAGAAGTATTTCCCTTTAATCTTAGTAAATAATATCAATAGCACGAAGTTACTATGCTAAGAGAAGATAAGAATAAGAATGGAAAGAGAAATACCGAGATGAAGCTCACTGGGAGAAAGGCTAGAAAACTAAGTAAGAAGAGAGCCAAGATCGAAAAGTTACAGAAGGTTCCAGAGGGAACTTCGCAGAGGGAAAATTCGCAAAACTAGAACTTCGTCGGGATATCAGAATAGAGTCACATGACACTTCGCCATGGTGAAGCGATATAGCCGTTGGGAACAGTATAACCATTAGACCGACGCCCCGAACGGGTAGACATGAATTTAAGGTCAGAAAACTCACCATCAGACTGTTGGGACCACGCCGTAATGGACAGAACTTCAGTAATGAAGGCTTCTCGCCCATTGGAGAGGTTCGTTGCCTAGTTATCTATTTATTCCATCGAGCATTGCACTGAGAACACTTTTTCCAACCATGATTATTTGAGCCCGCAGATTAGTTGATTTATCCCAGTGATGATTGCGCTATCACCATCCATCCTATTGGATTGAGTAGTCACTCTTCAAACTTGAGATATTCAACCACGAGCATGTATGTCCAAAGAACTTAGCACAGTTGAAGAGTCTGTGAAGGAGGTACTCATCGACCTCATGACTAAAAGAGTAATGTTTCAAAGAGTAATGTTTGTGGGTGTACAAGCATCATCGACGAGAGGAGTGCAAGCCTCTTCGTCGACTTCTCACGGAGCCGGACCATCCCGACCATTAGCTAAAAAGAGAACCAAACACAGAGATGACCAAGCAAATGTGAAGTTGATCCCAACCATATTGCCTGATTACATCCTGCCTCTAGCTGGCGCGGTGAGTCGTGATAGTGTGCCAAGAGATTTCGAGTACACCATGGTTATTGTGTACCTCTCGAAGGGGATACATGCAGTTCGAGCGTAGCAGGACAAGATCGCAACGTCGAAGTTCAGCGACTTCAACCTAGGAGACTACAAGAACCATAGCATGCTCGCCCTGTATAAATACCTGACTAGAACAAAGGGGACGAATTTGAAGATAATCCCCCAGTCGTGGACGATGAACCTTGCGTAGTCCACCCTGCTGAATGTAATGAAAATCCCACACTTTGGAAGGCACAAGATAGTCAACGTCTATGTCAAGCTACTACTTTCATGTTACCATGGAGGATACTTATGGCTAGATTGTCGTATCACAGTCGATCTGACGTTGATCCATAGGATAACCGGATTAAGTATGCAAGGGCCTGATCCACATGAATTTTATCCAAGAAAAGCCACAGATCACGTGCTAGCATAGAAGATCAAGGATACATACGAAGATGTTGAAAAGGGGACGCGAGGCTACAAGGTAGCTTCCATCCAGAATGGTGCAGTGCACCTAGCATGCCAATTAATTGCGAGAAAGATAGTAAGGAAGAAAAAACCCACGCAGGTCATAGGATTTGTCATTGACCTTGCAGGGTAATGTGTGGAAGGCCTACAGATGAACTGGGTGAAGTACCTAGTTAATCAGTTGGAATTGAACTGTTGCGAAGCACAGGATCAAGGCTACGAGTTCCACTTTAGCTGACTCCTGATCCTCATCGATTTTTTTTCTTGGGAAATGCCGGAAGGTGCGACCTTCCTGGATATTGAGTCGTTTGAGCCCCTCACTGTGAAGTTCACTACACTCTGGTACTCGAGCGATATGGGAAAACAATGGCAGTTGAACACAACTTTTCACACCTATTACCTCCAGCTGAAGAGCGCCATCAAAGTTGAACCTCGCATGACATCGAACACCCTATAGAGGTTATGACCCCTCATGAAGTTCTGCACAGATCGACACTTCATCTATATTACTGTGCAGGATATGAACATAAAGAGCAGCTTCAATCATACTACAAGCTCATGGAAGAAGACCTTGAGGAGATTACTAAGGATTGGTTAACAAACCTCCTTATCCCTGTCGACCCTGCAGAGATCTCTGACCCTAAACTAGACAATCCGGAGGTCGCTCACAATGAACATGACACACCTAGAACCAACATAAGGAAGAATAATGAAGAGGTCCAAGACTTAAGCAGTGCCTCAGAAAAGACTGCTTGAGTATCACTTAGCCGAGGGGGTGATGACGACGTAGAAGAAATAAATGGTAAAGAAGATGAGAAAAAGTAAGGTGAAGTAATGCCGCCTAGAGATGAGGATGATCCTTTGAATAAGAGGAAGGTTTCTTCCCCAAAACCCTCTTCCTGAAAGAAATCCAAAGCCACTGTTGGAGCCGCCCTTAATTTATTATAACCCTTCACAATTTTCAGTCTTTGATACTTGAAATCTAAAGATGGCCTTTTGATTTTTCCCCCCCGGAACTTTGAAAAAATTCTACGACCTTGGCAAATAAGCAGCAATGCTTTTTCTCCCCTTAAAACAATTCCACTTTTGTAATAACGTTCGATCTTTTTTGCTTTATTTCGGGATCTCGCAAGTCGGATACTTTAATCCTTGAATTCACACATCCCGAGTCATGAAACGATGAACTCATGTTAAGTTTTCACTCAAGACAGTAACCAAGGTAAAGTTTTTTAACTCAGCGATTACACGACGTCGGGGTTTCGCGCCTCGGCATTCGTCAAACCCAAATTTTCTTTTTCACAGTCCCGAGAGCCGAGAACGCGAGGTACTTGTGGGTTAACCCTGGTCAAAGATTAAAGGCAAAAAACTAACTATGGTTAAAATGGTTCTCGGTGCTTCGCCACTCGGCGCTATCTTTTCGAAAATCATGGTGTCTAAAACTTCGACTCACGAAACCGCGATGTGATTATAGTATGATTAATTAATCACCTAATCCAAGTTTTTCTTAATCTTAATCAAGTCTTAATTATCGCTATCTCGCAGTTTCATGACTCGGCATACTTGTCTCCCAAAATTTTATCTTCGAAGTTCCGAGTCGCGATACGGCGAGTAAAACGATTATGAAATTAATCATGCCTTAAATCACGATTATCTTTAATTAATCCAAATCAGCACTCGTAGTCTCGCGAGTTGAAGACTCAAAATGTTGAAAGGAAATCCACGATGTTGCGAAAAGCCAAGAAAATTATTAACATTGCTAGGTTTGAATATTTTAAAGTAAAGTAAGATATGTCCCGCGCAACGAGGTTTGCGTTTTTCCCGAGGTAGCTACTTGCTTTCCATACCTTGACTGCCTGTCAAACCTCCAAACATTTATGATATTAATGAATAATTGGGGGAAATCTACGAATAAATAAGATCGGATTTTACACAATAAATTTGTTTCTAATTGCAATTTGACAGACTTATTACGAAGAGTACAGAATTTTCAAATATATACAGGAGTCTCATTTCATTATAATAAAAACGTTTTTCATAAGCACGCAGAGCTCGTCATTTTCTGAGTTAACTATTTTCTGCATGTATACACAGTTTTATCAAAGGAGAGCTAAAACGCAAACTGCTGCCATGGCTCCGCGAAAAGCAACAAAGGCAAATGTCGAAGTCACGGGACAGGGCTCAGACAATGTCTTCGATACTTCACCCCTAAGTATCGAATCAATCCCCGACTGGTCGTATGTGTCCAATGTTCTGCAAGCAGAACTAGTAGATTACTCAGACGACTCCGACGACAACGAAAGGGACGATTTACACACCAAGTATAAGATAATCGTCCAGTCCGGGATGCACAAAATAGCAACCAGGCCATGGTTGCTTCCTTATTATGACATGATCCGGTGGGCATTGGACCACGTAGACTTACCTACTAGGACGATCATGAACATCCAGCGGGTTACTATTGGAACTTTTAGGCCCGAGCATTTACAAAGCATGTACAAGCTACCTGCTACATATGAATATACATATGGTGCTGATTTCTTGGAGGAATTCAAAGAGAAAGAGTGCATCCAGTATGACAAAACCATGCCTGGTTTGATCAAAGATTGGGTTTCGCGTGCTGCGAAATTCAGAGCTAATGACCAGGGCGTATATTCTATCTCTTCCTTGGAGCCACAGTTTAAATATGTGGCTATGATGACATGCCGGATTTTTGGGCGAGAGGATACATCGCATTTCTACATCGCATGGGTACCTCTCATATTTCGGCTCGTAGAAGGTTGCTCATTCAATTGGGCAAAGATGCTCTCAGACAGTTTGGCCAACAGGGTCACAGAGTATCGGGAGAAAAACGCAAATGGGAAACCGTCAGCGTTTTACATGTCAGCATATATCATGGACGCGATATGTTCCATGACACCTTTCCCCTTGATGAGTTGGGCTTGGACTCCAACCCAAGAAAAACCCGTGCACAAGTATCATGATAAATTATGGGAAAATAAAGCAGGAAAATTCCCATATGAGATTTTCAATTGGGTGATGGTGCCCCTGCACATCACCATTTTTGGTCACCCTCCGCCTCGTATATCGGACACCATTGCAACAGGTCTGAGTGGCAATGCGGATTGGTATGTAGAGTTAGAGTTTTCATATATCAGAGTTTTCGGGGCTTCTATTCCCGCTCATGCGCTGCCCTTGTTCATCCCCAATAAACTGGCTTGTCGAGAGGTTGCATGGCAAACGATAATCAGAGGCATGAGAAAAGAACTCAAGGGCTATTCAAAGAAGGTATAGCCTTCTTTTCCCATTCGAATGAATTCATATTATTTATTAGATTTCGGGCATGCCAAAGCCGAGGCTGCTGCCCTAGAGGACCTAAAGTTGGTCTCCATTGAGATTAAGAAACATGATCCACAGAAAGTTGTGAGCAATCATTTAGCTCAGTGTGGGCTTAAGAGATTCAAACATGAAAATTCTCCCTCGGACGACATTTTTCGAGGAGTGAGATCTTATGAAGAAGTGCTAGCTCGGATCCAATCGTTAGCACCCGAAGACACAGCATCTGTGTTAAGATTTCAGGAAAATAGACGAAGATGTCTCCCCATTGTGTTGGGAGGTTTGGCCATTGCCGAGACAAAACAAAAGGATGCTAAAGATTCTGCAGATGTAATGTCTATCCCTGGACAACAGCAGGAAGGGGAGCAAACGAGTAATCCCGAAACAAAAGAGAAGACTTCGGATCCTCCAAGCAAGCAGAGTTCGGAGGCTGAGGGAAAAACTCCAGACCCACCGAGGAAGCAGATATCGGAGACTGAAAGAGAAACTCTAGGTGCACCAAAGGAGTAGAACCCTGTCGATACTCCAAAGGAATCGACAAAGCAAATAGGAAAGCCCATCACCTCGGTCACACCCTTGCAGTTGGCATAGGGAAATGTTAGCGAGGGATGGATATTTGATGAAGAACTGAGGCCTATAAGGGCAGAGGAACTCCCTCCCAATGAGTTCTTTTTTGATAAAAGGAGAAAAGATGTAGTGAAACGAGAGTTTTATCAAGAGGGAGAGTCCACTGCTAAAAAATACAAAATCATGACAGATGGCAAGAACAAGAAAAGTGAGCAGCTTGCCACTGAAATCACTGGAACACTAGGGGCATACACTTCGGCGAATCAATTCTCGGTTGGGCAGATGAATAACCAACTAAAAAGATAAAGTCGCCTCATCGGGATCCTAGAGGCTAGATTGGCTACAACCACAGAGAATGCTAAAGGCTAGGCCAACATGGAGATGGAACAAGCTAAATTGGCCGATAAAAATGAAATAGAAATGCTCAAAGCCAAGCTGGAGCAAGCACACCTAGAGATCCGAGATGGTCGGATACAGGCGGGTCAGTAGAGGACTATGATCACAGAGCTGCAGGCTTAGTTAGAGGTCGCTGAAAGCAAGGTGATCAATGTCGAGGGGTTTAAATCCTGAGAGATCGATATTCGGAGCAGGATCTCTTTTGTACAACAGAGTCTGCTAGACAAAGTGGGAGTGATTCGAGAAGATTTCTTGTTGATGCATCAGATTTCCGAGAATCTGACTGTCAGAGAAAGGAATGCAGAAGCTGCTCGGGTCGCCTTTCAAGAGGCGTTGATAGCTACTAACAACAGATTTTCGGCAGGTTCTCCCGGAGTCATCATCGCAGAACAAACTAGAGGTAACATTCTGTTAAAGGATTGGGAACATAATATTACCTTAAGCAAGGAACAAGCCCAAAAAGTAACCAATTCATTAGAAGAATCCTTCAATGCTATAGATGGTGAGCTGTTAGGTATGGAGAGTGGAGGTGACTCAGAAACGTTAAGGCAAATGAATGTAGATCAGATCTCCCTTGATCTAAAAGAGAAGAATGAGAGAGATTCGGTGGATATCTCTAAGATGGACATGGTGGACATGGCTCAAGTTGACAAACACTTAATTCAACCTAGTGCACAACTAAGTGCCCTTGACATCGTTGATGCACAAATGGGGGATATGCTGCCGCAGTTAGCCTGAGAATGTTATTTCGCCGAGGCCAGTTGTTAAGCGGAACCTTCGCAGCTCGTATCTCAGTTTGTGGAAAAATGTATCACATGCACTGAATCCATGCAAAGACGAGCACCTGGCACTATTTGAAAATAGAGTAGGAGAAAGGAGAGTGATTTCGCTCCTCTCGGTTGTAACTGATTTTGTGAAACCGTTGAGTTTCTAAACAAATCTGTAAAGTGGTATAAATATATCACAAAAATAAAAAGAAAGGGCTGGACCTTTTTGGTGTCAATTGTAATAGAGTTTTTTGTATTCGAGAAGTTAATATAAGCAAATCTGGAGATTCTCGATTCCGTCAAGACTGTGTTACAAGTTTGTTTCTTCGTAGTTCATGTTTCATTTTCATTTCATTATTCATAATTGATGTGCTTCGTTATACTTTAGTGAGACCACTACTATAATGAAAGGATTTAGGTTTTCTGCAATTGTTTATTGTCTTTCCTCTGCACCAGCTTTCAGCGGGTGTAAGACCAATCTGCACTTTCAGGATTCTATATGCATTCTTTGCTATGTCAGTTATTTTCTTTCTAATTTCCTCTTCTGTTTGTATGTGAGTTTGCTGTCTGACAGGAACCTCATGTTATATGCAGCTAAATGTTTTTCTCTTTCCTCACACCTTTTATTAAAATATAATACAGTTACGAGAAAGAGCCTTCAAATTTGCATTCCTATTTTATTCTTAAAAACGTAAAATTCTCTTTATTTCGACCAAATCGAAACAACATTTAATCTTCATTTAAATCCTTTCATACTCTTACTGTTCCTCCATGACTTTCCCTGCAGCAACACAGCCCAATATCGAACCCAGACTATCGAACCAAACACATATCGCTTTAACCCTTTTTGACTTAATCCTTAAAACTACTAATAACCGGGAAGAACTTGAGCGTTCATGGGCAGCCATTGAACAAGATATAACTACTCAGGAACAGTTGGAATCTAGACAGCGCCAACGTAAAAATCTTCCCTAGTTTTCTTTACCGAAGGTTGACGTTACCCTCTTACCCATCTTTCACTTACTTTCGGATGCCTTGACACTGTACTTTTAAGCCTTAAGTACAGACTCAGGAACAACATCTTTCTGGTGTCGTTGCCGAGGAGCGAAGTTACGAAATCTTTTCCCTGGGAAAACGACATTTATTTCGTTGAAAGTGCTACTCCTTGATAGTGAACATAGAGTACACACAATTTTAAGGCTTTTCAATCTTTCACTTGGCAACTCAACGAAAAAGTAAACTGGCACCCGATAGAAGGAATACCAGACAGAACCCAGATGGTAAGCTGATTTCGCCTGTTACTGACCCCGAAAATTTTTTAAAGACTAAATACCATTTAGAACCTTCTACTTCATGCAGTCCTTTGTTTGATACCAAAGATCTGACATCAAACTACTCTGAAGTTAGGAGTGATATTCATTCGTCTTCCCCATCCGTACACAAGGGAAAAGGTCATCAAGAAAGTTCATTGACTGTTGACATACCAACTTTTCTTCGACATAATTTCCTAGTCTTGCCTGATTCCAAAAAGTGTGTTACACACTCATCTTCTACACCCAAACAGATGGTAGCTGCTGGAGGAGGTGGTGGAGGTCAAGGGCATGTCCCTCCTCCCAGAGTATTCGCAAAAGTAGTAGCGAGATACGCTCCCCTGGTTTTACCCGCCCCCCTTCATGATCTCCCTGAAAATTACATCAAAAATCTTCCTAAGTTCACTGGGGAGGGAGATCTAACCGCAGCCGAGCATATAAAGTTTTTCGACCAATTCGCAGACATCTGTGGTATCGAGCACGAAGATGTCTATTCAAGACTCCTTGTCCAGACCTTTGAAGGACAGGTCCGAACTTGGTTTCAGAGCCTTCCTATAGCTTCTATCCCGACATATGACGCTTTGGAAGATGCTTTCCTCAGACAATGGGGAGAGCGAAAAGATCACCTATATTACCTTACTGAGTTTGGGTCCCTAAAGAAAAAGAACTCAGAAACAGTCATGGAATTTATTCTAAGATTCAACAAACTGTATAATAAGATTCCAGCCGCTGTTAAACCTTCTGAACCCTCAGCCAAAGTAACCTTCGCGGGAGCTTTTGAACCCGATTTCGCACTACTTTTACGAGAAAGAAGAGGGGCCACCCTAAATAGAATGCAAGACGATGTTGTCGAAATAGAATCTAACATGATGGCTCCAGGTAAATTAAAGGCTAAAGTAGAAATAGTCAACCGTGAAAATAGACGCTATAGGGAACCAGCAGGTCCTTCAGGGTCCAATAGATACACTGATGACACAGTAGAGGATATGGCCCGAGTAATTAAAGAATTGTCCAACAAAATATCTAGGATGGAGTTGGAACAGGCTAAAGAAGATTATTCTACTAAAAAAGACTTCAGGAGAAACCCAAATCCTCCAAATCAACACAGACAAATAAAGAACGAGGATCAGAAAATACAAGCTTCGCTAAAAAACGAAAATTTTATAGGAGCAAACGATCTCCAAGATTTCAGAGATTTGAAAGATAAAGTTGCAAATTTTGGTGATGAATGTTCGCAGCCATATCTAACTCGTGAAGACTATGAAAAATCTTTGAATACCCCACAACCTTCTAATGAGGATGAAGAAGGTGATCACACTGATCTCTGTGTATCTCAACTAGAAACAGAGATGATAATGGTCGAGTTTCAACCGAAATACAACTTAAGGTCTAAGAGTAACCTACCTCAATGAGTCAACCTAAGAAAATCCTTCAAAGAGGTCAAGCTGATGAACCTCCTTCTGAAGAGACCTTGTTACCCAGTAAAAAAAACAAGGTGGCAAGCACCCAAGAGCCCGAGGTAAAAAAAGTTGAAACTCAAACACAAGAAACTGAACCAGTAGATAAAGTTATGTCTTCAACTAGGATCACGAGTGATAAAGCGATTCAGACAAGTAAGTCGGAAAGAAAAAATTCAAAAGTCTCGACCAAATAGACGGACAAGGTGAACACATCTTTCAGTTTAGAAAATGAGTTAAACAAAATTAAGATACCGATTCCTTTGGTAGAATTAGCAAAAAATCCCGCTTATCGAAAACAAATTGCCAAAGCGATGGGTGTCTATGAGCTAGAAAGTTAGTCTGATGTTATAAACCTGGAAGATGACAGACTTAATATCACCTTTGGTCCCCATTTTGAAGGGTCTAAAGACAACATCGCTCCTTTTTATATCACCCTGAATATACATGATCAGTTGCTACATAATTGTATGTTAGACTCCGGGGCTTCTCATAATGTTATGCCCAAAATTATAATGGAGAAGCTGGGTCTTCAGATCATGAGACCTTATGGAAATCTGTATTCTTTTGATTCCAGGAAGGTTAAATGCATGGGGATGATAAAGGATCTGGTAGTTACCCTAGCGTAGGTCCCTGTTAAAAGTATCCTGATGGATGTGGTTATCGCCGATATTCCCCCTAAGTACGGTATGCTGTTGTCTAGGTCATGGGGGGCCAAGTTGGGAGGTTCCCTTCAGTTAGACATGTCTTACGCCACAATCCCTGTGTTCAGGGGTCATTTCACTCATTTATATAGAGAGACAAGATTAGCGTACACGGTCAGCGATCCCCAAAACCCACACAACTTCCCAATTTACATCGCAGACCAAGATCTGGGAAACTGCATTTTGTCTTTTGATGATGGATTGGATGGAGGTCCAGAGGAGCTTGATATGAAGCAAGAAGAGTTAAGCCCCTTGACAGAAGAGCTCTGCAATAATGGGGCATGGAAAATGTATTTCGATGGCGCTTCATCTTCTGAAGGAGCTGGTGCTGGGGTACTTTTGGTAGCGCCTGAAGGTAAGTTCATTGCTCCTTTCTCCTATCGTTTGCAGTGGGACATAGATTACACCAATAACATATGCAAGTATGAGGCATTGATCTTAGGATTAGAGGTTGCGAAGAAGTTGAATATAAAAAACTTGGAGGTATACGGTGACGTGGAATTGATAGTAAGACAAATAAACCGACAATACCTAGCCAAGCATCCAAGACTAAGAACATACAGAAATTGTGCTTGGGATTTGATGGAAAACTTTTTCTCATCTATAAAAGTCCATTTTATCCCTCATGCAGAGAACCTGCATGTCGATGCCTTGGCCAAGGCAGCTTCAACCTTTTCTCCTCCCACGACCGTTAAACTAAAATATCACATTGAAATCAAATACAAACCTTCGATACCAGATAATATCCGACACTGGCAGGTCTTTGAAGATGACGAACAAATCAAGAAATTTCTTACAACAGTAGGTGAGTTCTCCGAAACTCATCAGACCAAGATAATCAAAACGACCCGATGTGGATTATGCAAGAAGGGGAAGATATTGAAACCTTCTGAGAAAAAATAGCGGATCATCGTATGTTGGTCCTTAAAAACAACCAAATTCCGAAAGGCTTAATTCCTTTAGAAAGACTTTTTGATCAGAACGACGTACCTGTGAAATCCACTTTGCAGCCCCAACCAGAAGAAGTCAAGGACTGTGATATAGGAACTGAGAAGAATCCAGGATAGTAAAGATATCTAAGTTCCTCCCTCCCAAAGTAAAAGTCTAGTACAGAGACCTACTCAGACAGTACAAAGATGTCTTCGCCTGGTCCTATGATGAGCTTAGAATGTATGACACTTCCATAATTGAGCACAAAATACCCTTGAAGCCTGGGGTCAAGCCGTTTAGGCAAAAGCTTAGGCAAATTAACCCCATTTTGTTGCCCATGATTGAAAAGGAAGTTAAGAATCTTTTAGATGCGAAAATAATTGTACCTCTGAGGTACTCGGACTAGGTGCCAAATTTGGTCCCTGTCAGAAAAAAGAACGGAGAAATCAGACTTTGTGTGGATTTCCGAAACTTGAATAAGTCTTCTCTAAAGGATAATTATCCACTCCCCAAAATGGACCACGTCCTAGAAAAGGTAGTCGGAGCCAATCGAATGTCTATGATAGATGGGTTCTCTGGGTATAACCAAATCGCCATGAATGAACAAGACAGAGAAAAAACTTCTTTCACCACACCATGGGGTACGTTCATGTATGACAAAATGCCGTTTGGTTTGATGAATGCAGGAGCTACATTCCAGCGTGCTATGGACATCACTTTCGTAGGAGAAAGAGACAAGTTCATAGTCATCTACCTCGAAAATTTGACGGTTTTCTCTAAAACTGATGAAGAACATTTGATCCATCTAAAGCAGACTTTCGAAAAATGCCACAGGTATGGTCTGTCCTTGAACCCAAAGAAATCACATTTCTCTATGCGGGAAGGTAAGCTTCTAGGACATATTGTATCTAAAGATGGGATCAGGATTGATCCTAAGAGGATTGAAGCAATAGAAACCATAAATATTCCCAGAAACGTAAAAGAAATTCAATCTTTCTTAGGTACAATAAATTTTTTACGAAGGTTTATCCCAAATTTTGCTGAGAT
>ML789947.1:87909-111436 GCA_009831015.1 Picea engelmannii
GATCAGGATTGATCCTAAGAGGATTGAAGCAATAGAAACCATAAATATTCCCAGAAACGTAAAAGAAATTCAATCTTTCTTAGGTACAATAAATTTTTTACGAAGGTTTATCCCAAATTTTGCTGAGATTGTCAAATTGATCATAGGAATGTTGAAGAAAGATAGCAGAGTAAATTGGATGACTAAGGCTAAAGCGTCGTTCGCACACATTAAAAAGGTCATCAGCGAGGCACCTGTGTTAGCAAGCCCAGACTACTTGAAAGATTTCCTCATCTTCTCATTTGCTTCTGAACATACTATCGCCGCGGCGCTCCTGCAAAAGGATGACGAAGGTTTCGAAAGGCTGATCGTATTTTTTAGCAAGAGCCTTAGAGACGCCGAATTAAAGTATGACATAATAGAAAAACAGGCGTACGCAATGGTGAAAGCGATAAAAGCATTCAGAACCTATGTATTTCATTCAAAAATTATCGCTTACGTGCCAACTAGTGTTGTGAAAGATATATTGGTACAGCCAGATAGTGACAGAAAACGAGGGCGTTGGCTCGCTAAAATACAAGAATTCGATCTGGAGGTCAAGCCGACTAAATTGATCAAGGGGCAGGGTCTGGCCAAACTCTTGGCCGAGTCGAATCTTAGAGCTCTTGATATTAATTGCCTCCAAGGGGAAGACGGAGATGCACACCTGCACGAGTCGAATGACCAGACAGATTTAAGCAAGATCGAAGAAAAGTTCATGTCGTCAAGCTGGTATAAAGACATAGTGTTCTACTTGTTAAACCTGAAATGTCCAGACGGGATATCACCAGCCAAATGCAGAACTTTAAATCTCCATGTTGTAAAATATTGCATCGTCGAAAATAAGCTATACTGGAAGGATCCGCTCGGGTTCCTACTAGTCTGTTTGGTTGAGTCGAAAACTCCACGGGTTATAGAAGAATTTCATGAAGGAGTCTGTGGAGGACATCATGCATGGAGAGCCACAACTAACAAGATCTTGAGGGCCGGATATTATTGGCCGAAACTATTTTCGGATGTCAATGCCAAAGTGCGTGCTTGCAACCTGTGTCAAATATTCGTTGGTAAACAGAAACTCCCTGCACTACCACTCATTCCAGTCAAAACTGAAGCCCCATTTCAACAATGGGGACTAGATTTTATAGGGGAAATTAATCCCCATTCCAGAGCTCAGCATAAGTGAATCTTAACAGCCACAGATTATTTTACAAAGTGGGTGGAAGCCATTCCAACCAAAAGGGCAACGGACTCAATGGTGATCGACTTCTTGGAAGATAATATCCTGTCAATATTCGGATGTCCCCGAAAGATTGTTACCAACAACGCCCAGGCTTTCAAGTCCATGGCTATGATCATTTTCTGTCAGAAGTAGAATATCGTTCTTGGCCATTCCACTGCTTATTACCCCCAGGGAAATAGATTGGCCGAATCATCAAACAAGAGCCTGGTAAACATAATCAAGAAAGTACTGGATGAAAATAAAATCTCCTGGCATGTGCACTTGAAGTACGCATTGTGGGCAAATCGCATCAGCACCAAAAGGTCTATCGACATTTCACCGTTTCAAATGGTCTATGGCACCGATGCGGTTCTACCTATAAACTTAGTGTTGCCAGTAATGAAGTTATGGCAGGATCAGAGAAAAGAACCCAATCATGTAACCAGGAGAATTAACCAGCTGATAGAGGTTCAACAACATAGAGTGGAGGTTGATGAGAAGATGCAGAAGTATCAAGATGATATGAAAGCATTGTTTGACCTCAAGGCAAAGGACAGAGAATTCCTCCCAGGTGACTTAGTATTAAGATGGGATGCGAGAAGAGAAGAAGCTGCCAAGCATGGCAAGTTTGACCACCTTTGGTATGGACCATACAAGGTTTTTGCTCCAGAAGGGAAAAACTCCTTCCTGTTGGAGAACATCGACGGAGAAGTCCTCAGCGCCCCTGTCAACGGGCGATATCTAAAACATTATATGACATAACACAAAAAAATAAAATAAAAAAATAATAATATTGTAAATAAATAAATTTCATGTTTGTACATACAGATATTGTCATTTTAACATCTATTTTTAATTTTTGGTTTTTGTTCCTAAAACTCTCGACACATTTCTAATATGATTCACATTTGCTTTTTACAGGCTTCCAGCTTTAGATGAAACTAGCAGGGAAAGAAATTTGCAGGTCGGTGTCAGAAATAGAGCAGCATAAAACAGGTGATACCTAAAAACAGTTTCATAGTGCCCCAAGAAAATGAAAAGAAAAGATAAAGGTGAGCTTTCGAAAAACGCAGGTTATAAAAGACTGTTTAAAGTAAACCAAGGTAACGTTTTTCAAATTGCAGTGTGGTCTAAAATGTTAGACATCAGGATTGTTGTTGTTTAGATAATCTTCGAGTTAGAGTGATTTGAATGAATACACTAAATCTGAAAACAGTGAGTCAGAATATCTGTCCCTAAAGATACCCATAAAAGACAGTCTTGGACTGTTTCGACCTTTTGTGTTTTCAATCACTAAACCGCTGCCTTATATCTTGTCCATCTCTGGGTCTAACTTTTAGCAAATCATTATCTTTCCAAGTCATTGTGAAGAGATTTAAGCTTTTCGTTTTAAACCTCCGGGGTTTCGAAACAGATCTTGATAGGAAAGATGGTCTTCACAACTACTTGATTTCCTGCTAAACGAAGGAACGTTTAGAGCGATCTTAACTTTCCTAGGTTTTTTAACAGCGTCGGAAGAATCAAAGCTTGCTCAAACATTATGCCCCTTAAAAGATATAATTCCCTTTTTTTTCCCTAAGAATGAAGGTGTTGTGAAGGTCAAGGGAAGCTTGGTACCAAGTAATCAAAATGAGTTGACAGACCTCTGATGCAAAATATTACACAGATATCAGCCCTGATACAAACTGATTGCCCCCATCTTCGTGCTCAAAAAGTAAATTATAAGACAGGTGGTGAAAGGAAATTCAGAAATGATTGCCCCCACCTAGTCCAGGAAGATGATGAAAGGAAATTCAGAAATGATTGCCCTCGTCTCAACATTTAAATGCATAAATATTTTCCAAAGTGGTGAAAGGAAATTCAGTAAAAGGGGCCAGACAACTTCACCGGGGTACTGAACAGGCTCACTGGCAGTGAAGCAATGTCTAAGATATCTGTAAGGTTGTTATACATGAATTTCACTCTACTCTGGTAACCAATGCTTTCTAAAAACCTGATCAACACCCCAAATTCAGATGGGACTTCCCCTTTTAAAAAATGTATAATCTCATCCAGTTGATGCAGGCCGAGAGACTCAAGAGCTGTTAAATCTCCTAGGGTTGTTTCGACTGTCTTGAAACTTACCCAAAGTTAGTAGTAGGAAAGGGAAAATTGTGAAAGGGACTACAGCTATGTTTGGAAAGAGTATCTGATTTTGAAAAAACTTCTCGAGGTAAAAAACTAAGTCTTTTCCCCCTTCAATCCTTTTTCCTTGGTTTTTTCCGCATGTGTGAGCTTTTGACTCCATTTACCCAATATCGGCACGTGGTCTACTGTTCTTCCCACCTCACAAGAAGGCGTGATCCCTAGTTGGAGCCTATGTTGGAGCCGCCCTTAATTTATTATAACCCTTCACAATTTTCAGTCTTTGATACTTGAAATCTAAAGATGGCCTTTTGATTTCCCCCCCCCCCCCCCCGGAACTTTGTAAAAATCCTACAACCTTGGCAAATAAGAAGCAATGCTTTTTCTCCCCTTAAAAGAATTCCACTTTTGTAATAACGTTCGATCTTTTTTGCTTTATTTTGGGATCTCGCAAGTCGGATACTTTAATCCTTGAATTCACACATCCCGAGTCACGAAACGACGAACTCATGTTAAGTTTTCACTCAAGAAAGTAACCAGGGTAAAGTTTTTTAACTCAGCGATTACACGACGTCGGGGTTTCGCGCCTCGGCATTTGTCAAACCCAAATTTTCTTTTTCACAGTCTCGAGAGCCAAGAACGCGAGGTACTTGTGGGTTAACCTTGGTCAAAGATTAAAGGAAAAAAGATAACTATCGTTAAAATGGTTCTCGGCGCTTCGCCACTCGGTGCTATCTTTTCGAAAATCATGGTGTCTAAAACTCCGACTCACGAAACCGCGATGTGATTATAGTATGATTAATTAATCACCTAATCCAAGTTTTTCTTAATCTTAATCAAGTCTTAATTATCGCTATCTCGCAGTTTCATGACTCGGTATACTTGTCTCCCAAAATTTTATCTTCGAAGTTCCGAGTCGCGATACGGTGAGTAAAACAATTATGAAATTAATCATGCCTTAAATCACGATTATCTTTAATTAAGCCAAATTGGCACTTGCAGTCTCGCAAGTTGAAGACTCAAAATGTTGAAAGGAAATCCACGATGTTGCGAAAAGCCGAGAAAATTATTAACGTTGCTAGGTTTGAATATTTTAAAGTAAAGCAAGACATGTCCCGCGCATCGAGGTTTGCGTTTTTCCCGAGGTAGCTACTTGCTTTCCATACCCCGACTGCCTGTCAAACCGCCAAACATTTATGATATTAATGAAGAATTGGGGTGAATCTATGAATAAATAAGATCGGATTTTACGCAATAAATTTGTTTCTAATTGCGATTTGACAGACTTATTACGAAGAGTATAGAATTTTCAAATATATACAGGAGTCTCATTTCATTATAATAAAAATGTTTTTCATAAGCACGCAGAGCTCGTCATTTTCTGAGTTAACTATTTTCTGCATGTATACACAGTTTTATCAAAGGAGAGCTAAAATGAAAACTGCAGCCATGGCTCCGTGGAAAGAAGCAAAGGCAAATGTTGAAGTCATGAGACAGGGCTCAGACAATGTCTCCGATACTTCACCCTGAAGTATCAAATCAATCCCCGACTGGTCGTATGTGTCCAATGTTCTGCAAGCAGAATTAGTAGATTACTCAGACGACTCCGATGACAACGAAGGGGACGATTTACACACCAAGTATAAGATAATCGTCCAGTCCGGGATGCAGAAAATAGCAACCAGGCCATGGCTTCTTCCTTATTACGACATGATCCGGTGGGCGTTGGACCACGTAGAATTACCTACCAGGACGATCATGAACATCCAGCGGGTTACTATTGGAACTTTTAGGCCCGAGCAATTACAAATCATGTACAATCTACCTACTACGTCTGAATATACATATGGTACCGATTTCTTTGAGGAATTCAAAGAGAAAGAGTGCATCCAGTATGACAAAACCATGCCCAGTTTTATCAAAGATTGGGTTTCGCGTGCTGCGAAATTCAGAGCTAATGACCAGGGCATATATTCTATCTCTTCCTTGGAGCCACAGTTTAAATATGTGGCTATGATGACATGCCGACTTTTTGGGTGAGAGGATACATCGCATTTCTACATCGCATGGGTACCTCTCATATTTCGGGTCGCAGAAGGTTGTTCGTTCAGTTGGGCAAAGATGCTCTCAGACAGTTTGGCCAACAGGGTCACAGAGTATCGGGAGAAAAAGGAAAATGGGAAACCGTCAGCGTTTTACATGTCAGTATATATCATGGACGCGATATGTTCCATGACACCTTTCCTCTTGATGAGTTGGGCTTGGACTCCAACCCAAGAAAAACCCGTGCACGAGTATCATGATAAATTATGGGAAAATAAAGCAGGAAAATTCCCATATGAGATTTTCAATTGGGTGATTGTGCCCCTGCACATCACCATTTTTTGTCACCCGCCACCTCGCATATCGGATAGCATTGCTACAGGTCTGAGTGGCATCACGGATTGGTATGTAGAGTCAGATTTTTCATATATCAGAGTTTTCGGGGCTTATGTTCCCCCTCATGCGCTGCCCTTGTTCATCCCCGATAAATTGGCTTGTCGAGAGGTTGCATGGAAAATGGTAATCGGAGGCATGAGCAAAGAACTCAAGGGATATTCAAAGAAGGTATGGCCTTATTTTCCCATTCGAATGAATTCATATTCTTTATTAGATTTTGGGCATGCCAAAGCCGAGGCTGCTGCCCTGGAGGACCTAAAGTTGGTCTCCATTGAGATTAAGAAACATGATCCACAGAAAGTTGTGAGAAATCATTTGGCTCAGTGTGGGCTTAAGAGATTCAAACATGAAAATTCTCCCTCGGACGACATTTTTCGAGGAGTGAGATCTTATGAAGAAGTGCTAGCTCGGATCCAATCGTTAGCACTCGAAGACACAACATCTGTGTTAAGATTTCAGGAAAATAGATGAAGATGTCTCCCCACTTTGTTGGGAGGTTTGGCCATTGCCGAGACAAAATAGAAGGATGCTGAAGATTCTGCAGATGTAATGTCTATCCCTGGACAACAGCAGGAAGGGGAGCAAACGAGTAATCCCGAAACAAAAGAGAAGACTCCGGATCCTCCAAGCTGGCAGAGTTCGGAGGCTGAGCAAAAAACTCCAGACCCACCGAGGAAGTAGATATCAGAGACTGAAAGAGACACTCCAGGTATGCCAAAGGAGAAAAACCCTATCGATACTCCAAAGGAATCGACAAAGAAAATAGGAAAGCCCATCACCTCGGTCACACCCTTGCAGTCGGCACAGGGAAATGTTAGCGAGGGATGGATATTTGATGAATAACTGAGGCCTATAAGGGCAAAGGAACTCCCTCCCAATGAGTTATTTTTTGATAAAAAGAGAAAAGCTGTAGTGAAACGAGAGTTTTATCAAGAGGGAGAGTCCACTGCTAAAAAATACAAAATCATGACAGATGGCAAGAACAAGAAAAGTGATCAGCTTGCCACTGAAATCACTGGAACACTGGGGGCATACGCTTCGGCGAATCAATTCTCGGTTGGGAAGATGAATAACCAACTAAAAAGAAAAAATCGCCTCATCAGGACCCTAGAGGCTAGATTGGCTACAACCACAGAGAATGCTAAAGGCCAGGCCAACATGGAGATGGAACAAGCTAGATTAGCCGATAAAAATGAAATAGAAACGCTCAAAGCCAAGCTGGAGCAAGCACACCTAGTGATCCGAGATGGTCGGATACAGGTGGGTCAGCAGAGGACTATGATCACAGAGCTGCAGGCTCAGTTAGAGGTCGCTGAAAGCAAGGTGATTGATGTCGAGGGGTTTAAATCCCGAGCGATCGATATTCAGAGCGGGATCTCTTCTGTACAACAGAGTCTGCTAGACAAAATGGGAGTGATTCGAGAAGATTACCTGTTGATGCATCAGATTTTCGAGAATCTGACTGTCAGAGAAAGGAATGTAGAAGCTGCTCGGGTCGCCTTTCAAGAGGCGGTGATAGCTACTAAAAACAGATTTTCGGCAGGTTCTCCCGAACTCACCATCGTAGAACAAACTAGAGGTAACATTCTGTTAAAGGATTGGGAACATAATATTACCTTAAGCAAGGAATAGGCCCAAAAAGTAACCAATTCATTAGAAGAAGCCTTCAATGCTATAGATGGCGAGTTGTTAGGTATGGAGAGTGGAGGTGACTCAGAAACATTAAGGCAAATGAATGTAGATCGGATCTCCCTTGATCTGAAAGAGAAGAATGAGAGAGATTCGATGGATATCTCTAATGTGGACAGGGTGGACATGAATCAAGTTGACAAACACTTAATTCAACCTAGTGCACAACTAAGTGCCCTTGACATCGTTGATGCACAAATGGGGGATAAGATGCCGCAGTTAGTCCGAGAATGCTATTTCGTTGAGGCCAGCTGTCAAGCGGAACCTTCACAGCTCATATCTCAGTTTGTGGAAAAATGTATCACATGCACTGAATCCACGCAAAGACGAGCACCTAGTACTATTTGAAAATAGAGTAGGAGAAAGGAGAGTGATTTCTCTCCTCTCGGTTGTAACTGATTTTGTGAAACCGTTGAGTTTCTAAACTGATCTGTAAAGTGGTATAAATATATCACAAAAAGAAAAAGAAAGGGATGGACCTTTTTGGTGTCGATTGTAATAGAGTTTTTTGTATTCGAGAAGTTAATATAAGCAAATCTGGAGATTCTCGATTCCGTCAAGACTGTGTTACAAGTTTGTTTCTTCGTAGTTCATGTTTCATTTTCATTTCATTATTCATAATTGATGTGCTTCATTATACTTTAGTGTGACCACTACTATAATGAAAGGATTTAGGTTTTCTGCAATTGTTTATTGTCTTTCCTCTGCACCAGCTTTCAGCGGGTGTAAGACCAATATGCACTTTCAAGATTCTATATGCATTCTTTGCTATGTCAGTTATTTTCTTACTAATTTCCTCTTCTGTTTGTATGTGAGTTTGCTGTCTGACAGGAACCTCATGTTATATGCAGCTAAATGTTTTTCTCTCACCTCACACCTTTTATTAAAATATAATACAGTTACGGGAAAGAGCCTTCAAATTTGCATTCCTATTTTATTCTTAAAAACGTAAAATTCTCTTTATTTTGACCAAATCGAAACAACATTTAATCTTCATTTAAATCCTTTCATACTCTTACTGTTCCTCCATGACTTTCCCTGCAGCAACACAGCCCAATATCAAACCTGGACTATCGAACCAAACACATATTTCTTTAACCCTTTTTGACTTAATCCTTAAAACTACTAATAACCGGGAAGAACTTGAGCGTTCATGGGCAGCCATTGAACAAGATATAACTACTCAGGAACAGTTGGAATCTAGACAGCGCCAACGTAAAAATCTTCCCTAGTTTGCTTTACCGAAGGTTGACGTTACCCTCTTACCGATCTTTCACTTACTTTCGGATGCCTTGACACTGTACTTTTAAGCCTTAAGTACAGACTCAGGAACAACAACCACGTTGACCAAGATGTAGACTATGCTCACTATTGATAATTTTGACTTCATCATCGCAGTTGTAAACGACGCCTCGCAGGAAATCTTGGAGAAACAAGAAGCAAAGAAGGAGGACATGTACGAAAGAATTGAGGTCGAACTCTAAGGGGTACACTAGGCCCTTCAGTCCAGTCACGCAATATCCACTGCGCCCCTGCCATTGGGAGAACTAGAGTTGTTAGTTGAGCCAGCCCAACACTGTTGATTAGCAGATGCAACCAAATATCACCTTCATAGCGCACAAGATGGAATAGGACAAGCCACCCAGACCTTCAATAAAGTGAAAGGAGTACTTGTAGAACAATGCCAAATTGCAGAGCAGGAGAAGGTTTCTCTCTAGACAAAGTTTGAAGAAGAGAAAACACATATCCAACAAGAAAAAGAACAGTTGCTCATAAATCAACTCGAAGTGGAAGAAGCAGTCAATAGAGCACTCCTCTCTGTGACAGGCTTGGAGCCAAAGGTAGAATACTTAATCGTGCATCAAGTAGAGTAGCTCGTGGAAGCTATCCAATAGCTACAACAAAGAATAGAAGACTTAGAGCTCTGCACAGTGCCTGACACTCCACAGGATGTAAGGGATCACAGAGAAGCAACTTCCCGGAGCGTAGTCGAGAGAATAAAGGCCCTTGCTATGGAATGCAAGAAACTAAGTGATCGAAGTGCCCAAACATATGAGCAACTCATTGAGAATCCAGAACTGAAGGCACTGGAGTCACAACTCCAGGAGGCGAAGTAGCACGCAGAGACAATACAGGTGCAATTGAATCTCCTGTTAGCTATTGAAAGAATGAAGTGATCCCAAGAGCAATGCATTGCCCAACAACAGGTTCACACCATTCAGAGTAGAGTCATGGAAGTGACTCAGAGGCTACAACCCGTACAGGATGAATCTTTCCAACTATTCACAGAGATCGAAGGTCGAGGAGCAGAACTGGAGCAAGTCATCACCGCAGCTAAACAATGCCTAGAGGGACCTATCAACGAAGAAGTCATCCAAGAGTTCGATGAACAAGAGGTTGTGACACAACAACAAGTCAAAGAATCTCGAGCCAATCTTGAGGCTTTGAAGTAGAGCTACCGAGATATGAGTGACTCAGGATGAGTCACAGTTGAGTGTTGGGGGCCTGTTGGCCCTTGACCAAGTTTTAAGGATTCTTGGTCATGTTTGACCTATTTTTGGGACTTTGACAGGCTATCGAAGGAGAAGCTCAAAATGAAGCGGAGATCGGGGGATCTTGGCCTCTTTTTAGGTATTTTTGGGTTTTGGGATTATGTAATGGGTATGGGAATGTTGGCCCATGGGTTTACCAATGTTTAGGCCTGATTTTGTAATGTATAAATAATTAGGTAGGAAATGTAAGAAGAGGCCAATGTGCTAAGTGAAAAATCTTGATCTATGTGATCGAAGAGTTGTAAGTTGTGCTAAGTGCAAGTAACGATTGTAAGTGCTTTGTGTGCAGATTGTTTAAGGCTATGTGCCTAGACCTACTCGAGGAAGGAGGATCTATCGGAGTGCACACAGATCTCTTGTCCTATGCGGAGTAGGGTTTTGATGCTTAGTGGCTATAAAAAGATTGACTGAAGATAATAAAGAGAAGAAGATTTGGTGGGCGTAGCCCTAGGGTGGGGGTGAACCACGTACATGCTGTATTTCTATGCTTTGTGCGATGTATTGATGTGTTTATGTGTTTACTTGCTTAGTTCTTTGATATAGATGAATGATAGATAGATCTATTGATGCTATGTGCTTAATAATATAAATGAATGCTATATCTGACCTATATGATGTGCTTAGTTCTTTAATATAGTAGATCGGGTTGAATACTGCGATGCTCTGTAATTAGGGTTTTATCTGTGAAGTAGATTCTGGTTTAATACTGATGAACTATAACTACTAAGTGCTTTGTTAAGGTCTTACAATCACATATTTGTGTCCCATCTAAGGTTGAAGACACTGGAGTCCTGCAACCACCCCTGCCTCTACCTCAGGTGAGACTTCATCTACTTCGCAGGTGTTACCGAAAGGGTCAATAGTTAGGGTTTTGTTGGTGCGTTGTTGTAGCGTTGAACCCTGGGTATGCTCCTGTGCCAACAAACATGATAAGAATAAATTTTCACATTAAGGGCACATGACATCTCTACTTCCATGACCCTCAATTGCAAAGTTTGGTTTGATATTGTGGCCTTCAATTTTTGCAGTTCAGAGAGTCATTGCATTTATATGGGCTTTCATGCTCAATTGCAAGAATGTGGGCTTAGGGCGATGAAGAAATAACACATTGCAACTTGGGGAATGGTGAAGCAGGGCTTGGATGCGATGGAATAATGGCGATAGATTTTAGATTTGTAAGTGGATCATATCATTTAGGACCTGTGAATGTCGTGTTGAGGAAAATATATGAATTTATCTTACTCAAGCATTTTCAAATCTTGCTTGGATAAGGAAAGATAGTTGGGAATATTACCCTATGTGTATAGCCTCAAAATGTATTTCCCAATCCACAAATATTAATTACAAGGGCTTAGGATGATTTTTTAAATAAAAAAGATTGTTGCAAAATATAACAATTTTATATAATTTTTTGATCATATATAGATTGCAGAAATCAAATGTGGAGATCAAAAGAAAAAATAACCAAGTCATAGACTAACACAAGTGAGACAGAATATAAATCGCTTTATTTCATTCCAAGAAATCAAAAGTATCCATTTCTTACAAAAATACCTGTGGGGGCATGGACCAAGGTCAAAATTAGAAATCCCTGATGAAAAACATACAAAAGGACTCTGACAAGAAGTAAAAACTGAACTTTAAAATATGGATCAAATTTCCATAGACTACTGCCCACTTGACTTTGCAAAATATCCTTTATCAGTCATGAAACTCAATTCATAAACAGACAAGTCTACACAGACTATCAAATATAGATCAACACCTCTGAAATAAGCATCTGAATGATATGGTTCAACTTTGAACCTTGATGTCTACAATAGGACCCTGTTGTCAAAAGGAGAATTAGGCCTTTAATAATTTGAAGAATGAATGAAAACTGAACTATCTCAATAAAAATCAAGAGAAAACCTTAGTATGTTTTCTCATTCTATTCTCCCCTTGTTCTTCCTTCTCATTTGGCTTTTATGCATTCCAAATTAGTTGAAGTAGTTCAACTACCTCATTTAGTTAAGTTAATTAAAATTAACTAATTTTAGTTTAGGGGAAGTAATAATAATAATAATAATTAAGTGCATTTTATTAAATAATAACTAAGTAGGTGGGACCCCTTTTGACTCCCTTTTATTTCTTAACAAAAATAAACATAATTAGAAAACTAATTAAACACATGCCTCCTTGTGGCTCCCATAATTATTTCCACAATTTGAAATTTAAATATCAGAAATATTTCAAATTATATCCAAACATGAAAATATCCACAATATCCAGAAATAGTTTGTTGTCCAAAACTTTTTGCATCCCATTATCCTCAATTAATAAATTATAAACACATAATTAAAATCCATATTTGCCACTTTGAGAGGCGATTCTTCCGTTGTTGTTGCTGTCCCCTTTAGACTTCTCGGAATTAGCCTTAGGTTGGGTGGAACCTTGAGGCTTGATCTCAATAATGACATGGGAGCAATCGTCCCTCAAGTGCATATGGGAGGAAACTAACTTGGCTAAGTCACTTGAAGGAGAGGAGGGAGCATCAATAGATTTACCTTTTTCATGCATATGGTGAGCCTTGGTTTTGAGTCATTTTCTTGCATGGGAGGATTGTACAAGTGAGTGTACAGGGGAAATTTGAACATTTGGGTTTACAGGTGGAGGAGGAGGAGGTAATGACAAGTTTGGCCAGCCACGATGGTGGGAGAGTGCTGGGTGAACAATCGCCTGCCATCCATCATTCTCGACAACTTCAGGTTGAAAAAATACATGGGGAGGCACAGGGATACCAAGAACATTTCAGGGCTAGAAGGAAGTTCTCTCTGGTCTAGGCTGGACTATCCCTTGCCCAATCCAATTGAAAAACCTAGCTTGAAAAAGATGGTTCAACTCCTAAGGATCAACATCAAAATGTATTGAGAATCTGAGCCTTATAGGCCCTCTGTTCCAGTTACCTCTGCCCCTATTCTTTCTGCCATGAATGCCTCTGCCGAAGAAGCTCATCCTGTATGCATCAATTATTAGCAACTAGATATTAATAGACCATACATGACATTCTCTTAATATGAAACAAAGTTTGGCTCATAAATTAACATAAGACCCATGCAATCCAATCCATAAAATTTATTTAATAATTGTCAAATGAGAAGGGGGTGAAGTAGGATTCATGGGATATCTGGGGGGATTGTAATAAGAGAAAAAGTGATATCATGACAGGGAGTAAGAACACGATAATTTCTCGACAATTCATTAAATAAATGACTGTGCAAACAATATCAAAATATATCAACTGCCATCTATCTCTGTGTCATTTTTTATCACTGTCATACAAAGTTTTAATTTTATTTTAGTGAACATGGTGTGCAAAATGAATTTGGGATCGTGAGGGGATTTATAATGAACAAAAAAGTGAGATAATAAGAGGGAATTATTCAGATATTGTTCATAAAATAAATTAAATCCAAAGAAAAACAATCATAATTATGTTCCAATCACAATCCAAAAGCATCCACTTCTTAGACCAAGATCCTTGAACTGTTCCTTAATTACATATAGATTACTTGTTGTCTTCAATGAAACAATTTAATTTTCCAGAATTATTCAATTTATATCAATCTGTGTATCCTACATAATGACTATGAAAATCATTTCCAATTCCACAGTAAAAACATATCCATTTGAGCCATCGTCCTGTATACTCTAATGTTGACCTCTTTCTTTTAAAACAATCATAATATGCACAATGATTACCATTATCTATATACAATATTTATCCCTAGCAATCAAACAATAATCAACCGAGGATCAACCATCAACAATCAACTATCATCAAACAATAATCAGGCCCAATTTAATCACCCACGGGTCTTTTTTAAATATGAATAGAATTAAGAGCATGTGTAATGAACCAAACATACACACAAACCTTCAACAATATAATCGACCCCAATCTCAATTCAAAAACATCTTTAACTAAAACATGTAGCTCTGATCTTCGTATCCACGTGTACATTAGTATGTATAGACTTCCCCTTAAACGAAATACTCAATAAAGATAGAGCCATATAATGCGTGAAGAGAACAGAACCATATTGACACACAAGTGTCTCTTTTTAAAATTGACATGACCAAGATCATATTTGATGAACCGATCATAACACAGGTGCCTTTAGAACTCAATTGGAATCATGATCGTGCTAGGATTTAACACATTAATGAGTGGAAAGACCAAATCAACCAAAGGAAAACTCTCAGGCTGTAGGTAACCCATACTTTTTATGTTCAAACAATTTCATCACAGAGAGGAAATATGGAGACTTAATCAATAAGTGGTCTCTGAAGCCAGAGAGCCCATGCCCTTTCATAATTACATCCATTATTAAACTGGTCAACCAAAGTCTTGACAGAACGAAAGGTGCCTGAGGAAAAATAGAAGCAAGTCGGGCTTAATGGAACCAAGTTGGGTTCTTGAGAATTTTATTGCAGAAATGTAATGAAAGTCTGCTTGACCTTTGAAAAAACAGAGGGATCATAATATTTTTACCTTCTAAAAGGCATTACCATCGAGAAGCAACCATAGGTAAACAAGTATATTCTCAGGAAAACAAAGATTCACACTCTTTTGGAAACACCAGAGTCTTTCAACTTATAACCCCAAGATCTTGACAGATCCATAAAGAGAATGCCTAAGTATAAACAAGTCAATTCGATCTCAACAACCGAGGCACACACATATGCCTCTAAAAATTTATTGCAGAGAGGAAATGAGGGTTGATTTAAGCAATGAACAATCCTTGAAAACATAGAGAGACTGTGTCTCTTCCCAACACCCAGGAGGTTGATAACCTTCAAAATGCAATTGATAGTGACATTTACCACTAACATAACAGTTAGCCATTATAACAGAGATGAGAGGAGCGAGAGTTAATACTCTTGTGAAACAAATGCCAGAGAACAACCTGTGGGCACTCAATACATACACAGGCCTCCATTTAACATTCTGGGAAAAACAAGATTGGACTGTGGAATGATTTCGGTGATAGCAAAAGTAGGAAAATCCATAACAATAATAGCTCAGGGCTTAGACAAAAAGAACCACACCACTGTTGACAGTTACATTGCAACCTAGAGGACGAACCACAGCAATGACCGAGACGAAAAAGGGATGACAACAACTGATACCCAGACTGGTGGTAAAACCCCATGCGAATAAAACTCAAAACTTGTTGCACTATTGACATGATTCCAAAGAGAACCAGAATAAACCCCAAGTTGACCACCATTTTCTTTTAAGACAATAGCCAATGTGCATACTTTGCAAGCAATAACACCCATTACTTTCCATGAAAATGCCAACATTCCACAGTAATCATAGAGAACACCATAACACAACATTGAATACCCAGTCCAAAACTCTAGAAAGACACAGAACCCATGCAATCCTGAGCGACCATTTCATTCATAATACTGAGAGTCCATCATGGATGGAAAGAAAAGATCCATACCTATGAAAAATCACTTCAAAGATGAGTTGGTTTGAGTTTTCCACTTCCAAAACCTAAAATCACAGAGCTTCCACAACCAACATAGAAAAATGAAACTATGGCTAGGGTGATGGACTCAAGGGTGGTTTGGAGTGACGTGTAGTAAATGCACGTCGCTTCCTCACCAGACCCTATTCAATTCTACGCACTAGCCAATCCATCAACCATTAAATTCAACATATAACTATTGCATAAATTCAATGTCATATCCATAGTAAAGATTCGATGCCATATCTATTGTATAGTGTGCCACGCAAAACATGTCACAACTTTAATCATAACCATACGTTAACATTACCACAAGTGCTTCCATATAACTCTTTAAAAAAATCGCATGATCCTTTAACCCAACGCATGGTATAGCAACTAGGTCCACCATTTAACATTCTTCACAAGGTTTATATATAATCCTTTTGTCATAGCTTTAGAACTTATTCATAGTTTTTCCTTTTGTTTTGAGCTAACTCCCGTACCATTTTATTATCTTTTTCATAAATCATGTACAAGATTACTAACCAATGTTATATCATAACGTAACATAGCACCTTTGAAACAATATAATCCTTATACCCATAGCACTGCCTTGTATTGCAAGTGAATATCAACAATGCATCAACCAACAATGTTGTCATATCAAATGAAACCAAGACTGCATCATCAACTGTATAGGACTGTGTAGGAAACATCATAACAGTAACAAAATACAAGAGTAACATGTCTATATTTCTGCCTCTAGTCTACAAGGGGGGTCCCACCTACTAGTTTATTATTATTATCATAAATAAATAATAGAACTTATCAATCCTTTGCAGGAAAAATTCATCCGTGCGATTTTAATCTTCAACAGACTGGCAACTCCACAAGGAAATTTGTTTCCAACAGATTAAGAACTCAGATTGTCTTGTTTTTTATACTATGTAAACATTAGATCATGAAAATAGACATCAGAATGATTATGCAACAGGGGGAAGTGAGTGGTTTTAAGGGAAAAATGACTGGGATTTAGGGAATAACTCATGGAAAGTGTTAAGTGTGAGGGGATTTATCCCTGTATGCATAATCATTTGATTAATCATAGTAAAAGAATTCTTAACTTCAAGGAGAAAAAATTTATGGTATGCTCTTTTGAATCTTGGAGTGGATGGAAGAAGAGGAAAGTAGAAAAAGGATAAAACCAATTACTATCTTATATAACAGTAGCTGAAGGAGATAACAATTTCAATGATGCTTTCAAGGGGAACATCATGACAACTGTGTAACCTGATTGTTATTGATTAACAATACTTAGCAGAATAGTGTCGTTGTGGCAAAACTGATCCAACATTTTATTTTGACAAGAAATGAAGTCAAATAAAATAAACAAAATAGCAAGAAATGACATAGTAGAAATGAAACAGCTGAAATGTAAACTCAAAGAAAATAAAACAAACTATAATACATAAAAATTTCCATGCAACATTTAAACTTTCAAGTTGGTTCCACATAGTGTTTTAGGTCGGAACCGTTGGTGCCGTAGGAAAACAATCGCTCTTGTAAGTCCTTTAGGATATAGGAAGTTGCGCCCAGGATAAAAGCGATATTAAAAGGACCCAACCATAATTTTTGGAACTTTGAATGACGTCCTCTATCAAGATGAGATAAATCCCACATCAATACCTTTTGATTAAACTTAAATTTGACAGCCTTGACACTTTTGTTGAAATATGTTTTAACAGATTGTTGTCCTCTCTTTATATTATCCAAGGAAAGCATTATTTGCTCCTCTAAATACAAAAGTGCATTCATTCTTGGAGAGACATCAAAAGAATTTAATTCTTCAACCTGTAGCATTAACCTTAGAGAGGAGAGTTCCAACTCGGTAGGCATAATGGCTTCTTGACCATAAACAAGATGGAAAGGAGTGCAACCAGTTCTCACCTTGGTGGATGTGCAATATTCCCAAAGGGCGTAAATGAGGAGAGTGTGCCATTGACAAGGCTTATCTTTAATGCGCCTCTTGATAATTCTAACCAGATTCTTATTCGTAGACTCAGCTTTCCCGTTTCCTTGGGGATAATAAGCTGATGAGGTAAAATGTTTAACCCCCAATTTAGCTAAAAACTGGGCTAGCTTAGCATAAATAAAAGTGATACCATTGTCTGTAATAATTTCCAAAGGAAGACCAAATCTGGAAAAAATATTAGTCTCCAGGAAAGAAATCACTTGCTCATCCTTTGAATGCTTAAGTGGGACAACTTTAGTCCATTTCGTAAAATACTATGTGGTTGTCAAGATAAAAACTTGCCCTGCTGAAGGTGGAGGATTAATAGGACCAATAAAGTCCAAACCCCATTTTGAAAAAGGAAACTCAGGGAGGTCAGGTTATAAAGGCATAGCATAAAGACGTTATTTCCTAGCAAACGTTTGGCACTTGTCACAAGATCTTGAAAAAATATAAGAATCACAAAAGATTGAAGGCTAATAATACCCTTTCGTGATAATTTTAAAAGTAGAAGTTTTAGCAGAAAAGTGACCTCCTAAATGAATAACAAAATTTGAAGATCCATGAGTCTCTTGTAACAATTTATATGCTTCCCCATTGTTCACACATGGAAGTAACATACCATCGGAAAATCTCCTAAACAAGAAGTCTCCTATAATGACGTATCTAGAAGATTCGAGACAGATCATTCTTATTTGATGGTTATCTAAGTTATATCGACATATTTTATGTTGCATGTAATAAACTAGATCTCTATACCAAGGATGTTCAGATACAAGAAGGATTTCAGTGTTGATAGAGAGCTATCTTGTTCATCAATTTCTTCACTTGTTTCAACATACTGAGCTAAGTGAAGGGCCAAGTCACGTCCCTTGATAGTTTTATAAGTCATGATGGTTAGATCATGCTCCTGGATCTTGGAAAGCTAGTGTGCAAGATTTCCTTAAAGATAAGTCTGTGAGAGTAAAAACTTGACTACAGGTAAAGGGACTTTTACCAATGTATGCTTACCTAAGATGAAGTGGCAAAATTTTTCAACATCTTTAACAAGAGCGGAAGCATGATTTTTAATAAAAGAATATTTAAACTTATCATCTGACAATCTTTGACTCATGTAAGCCACTGGTTTTTCCTTAACTTGGTCATTACATTGCATGAGGATAGCATAAACTACTTTCTCTGTGGCATTAGTATATATCATAACTTCCTTCTCAAAATCTGGCTTCACCAAAACCGGTGCGTAACTAATTTCCTTCTTGATTCCTACAAAATCATTTTCGACGTCATCTGTCCAAGAAAAAAAGCAATCTTTCTTAATAAGATTATGAATTGGCTTGAACATTACAAAAAAATTAGGAACAAACCTATGGACAAAGGTAATAACACCCATAAAGTCTTGAACCTCCTTTTTGGAAGTAGGAGTAGAAAGATTTAGGATAACAACAATCCTTTTAGGATCTATGTTTATTCCTGAATCAGAGACAATGTGCCCAAGGAGCTTGCCCTTGGTAACGCCAAAAATAGACTTAGAAGGATTTAAAGAAATGTCAAATTTTCTGCATCGCATGAGAATCTTGACCAAAATGATCTGATCGGTTTTTAGAATACACAGTTAAGTCATCAAGATAAATCTGAATAATTTTGTCAATCAAATCGTCAAAAGCTATTTGCATAGCTCTTTGTAAAGTAGCAACTGCATTAGATAAGACAAAAGGTATACGTTCATAAGAGAAAGTGCCCCAACGTGTAATAAAAGTTATTTTATATTTATCTGTCCTTTTCACCTTGATTTGATTGTAACCAAAAAAACCGTCAAGTAAAGACATCATCTGTGACCCTGCAACTTGCTGCAAAATCATTTCCATATTAGCGAGAGGAAAATGGACTTTAATACTGGATCTATTCAATGCGTGGAAATCAAAGAATAATATAATCTTACCAGTTTCTTTATGAATGGGAACCAAATTAGAAACCCACTCAGAATACTTAACAGTGAAAATTATGCCAGCCTTCAAGGGTTTTTCCAACTCTTTTTGAATAGTTTCTTCCAGTGCAGGGTTAATGGATCTTTGTTTTTGCTTAACTAATTTTATGCCCTCCTTGATAGGAATGGAATGATGTATAAGAGAAGGATCAAAACCATGAAGATCCTCATAAGATCAAGAAAAAACATCCCGAAATTCATGATGTAACTCAGTGAACTTCATTTTTTCTTCATCTGAACATTGGGCACCTATTTTAACATTCTTTGGACAATTGGGTGTCCCAATGTTCAAGGAAATGGTTTCACCCACTTTCCTTTTCTACTCCTCTTCTTTATGTTTTTCTTTGTTGCCTACATCACTCGATGAAAATGAACTTTATAGAGGACTCAAGCCCTTCGGAATTTTGTTATCTTCCATTGATATAATTTCCTTAGGATTATAAGGTTCATTTTGAATGAAAGCACATATGTTCTCATCACTAGGGAAGACCTGCCATGACTCTACATTGTCAGGGATATGTGGACTATAAAAATATTGAAAGGTACAATCAGGTCTTTGTGGCAGAAGTTGTTGAGTAGTAGAGGCTACAAAAACAACTAACCTGTCAACCATTGAGTTCAATTCCCTTTTAACATGAGTGATGTTGAAAGATAGCAAGTTCGAGATAAGTGCCCAAACAGTTTGGGTGTAAATTTTCATTAACTTGTTTCTAGGAGAATATATCTTACGTACAAGGTTTATAACAAGTTCAGAGTCCCCAAAAACTGTAAGGTGACCACAACCTAAATTATAGGCATTTTCAATGCCTAGCAGTAATGCTTCAAATTCAGTGACATTGTTTGTGCAAGAAAACTCTAGAACCTATAGGAAAAGTTATGAATTTTACCCACATGAGAGTACAAGATAACACCATCTTTGTTTCCTTTATTGGAGCATGAACCATCAAAGTGCATATGCCACATCCCATCATCTATGTTGATTTTTTCCAAGGTAGTGTTGTCCTCATCTGCAAACATGGAATACACCCCTAGGTCCTCCTCCATATAATTCACATTAGGTTGTGGAATGATTTATATATAAGGTGATATTCTTCCCTCCCTCCAGACTATAATATTTTTACCATTGTGTAATATACCAGATATAAAAATTATGCAGAACAGAAATAAAATGCTAAAAATGACAGAATAACAACAATATAACCAAAACAATCACCACAATAACACTAAAATGATATAAGAATAACAACATAAATAGCACTTTGATTCTGAAAGCAATGTTCACGGGCCTCTTCGAGGCAGCAACCTCCAGTTGAGAAGATATCTATTACAATAATATCCAAGCTATGGTTCTCATACCCTCGACTCCTATTTATACTAAATATGTCTATCAAAAGAAGCATCTAGAGGAAGATCCTTCTAGAAGCGGAAACTTCTATTAGGTCTTCATACATTCGAATTATTCTATTTTATTGCAAGGCCTTATTAATATTGACCTTATTACATCCAAATGTATTGTTCTACCTATGTGTGGGTTAGGACCCTAACATGTCCTCCCCCTTTAAAACAACCTTGTCCTCAAGGCTTGAGATATGAAAATTACTGCAGAATGTTAGTTGGTTCCCAAGTGGCATCTGCTGGATTTGTATCTTTCCACTAGACTGATACTTTCTTGATGGTTCTTTGACGCAGGCGATGATCATGCTAGTCTAAAAGTGCTTGTGGCTGTAGCCAAATGGATCCTTCTTCGTCTAACTCAAAAAGGTTAGTTTGAATTTGGCACTTAGTTCCAATCATCTTCTTTAAGCATGAAACATGAAAAACATGATGTAGCTTCAAATGAATGGGAAAAACTAATTGATAGGATACTTGTCCCACACTCTTGAGAATGGTATAAGGACCATAAAATTTGGGCGCTAGCTTCTGACAATGCTCGACCTTGAGGTAAGTTTGCTTGTAAGGTTGCAGTCGAAGAAGCACCTGATCCCCTTCTATAAATTGACGTTCAGAGAGACTTTGGTTTTCTTGTTGCTTCATGCAATTGTGTTCCATGACCAAATTCTCTTTGAGGGTATGGAGAATAGCCTCTAGAACTGTAAGTGTTTGGTAAACCACTTGGACCTTTGAGACACCAGGTAAGTATGAGAAACTGAAGGTTGCTTCTGTCCATATACCGCTTCAAAAGGATTCATGCATGTAGCTGTATGGTATGAAGTGTTGTACCACCATTCAGCTAGGGGTAACCATTGAGCCCACTAATTTTTCTTTTTCGAGGAAAAACACCCCAAATATTTTTCCAAACACTTGTTGACAACTTCCGTTTGACCATCAGTCTGGGGATGATAAGTTGTGCTGAGATGCAATTGGGTGCCTTGTAGCTTGAACAATTCTTGCCAAAAATTGCTTGTGAAAGTTGGGTCGCGATCAGAAACAATATAGTGCGGCATGCCATGAAACTTGAAGACATGATCCATGAAAATTTGAGCTACCATGGATGTTGTAAACGGGTGTTGAAGAGCGCAAAAATGAGCATACTTGGAAAGCCTGTAATAAAATCTATAGAGATATCCTTCCAAATAGCAGGTGGAATTGGAAGCGGTTGTAGTGTGCCCAGATATTTGGCTGTTTCTTCCTTGTTGTGTTGACACACATCACATTCAATGACAAAATTACGAATGTCCTGTTTCATACCATCCCAAAAAAAAGAACGTTTGACCCTGTCATAGGTTTTGGTGAACCCGGAGTGCCTTACTGTGGGTGTATCATGAAGCTCAGAAAGTATCGTGGATTTAATCTTTGATTATTTACTTAAATACAAATGGCCTTTGTATCGAAGCTCATCATGGAGCCAAGAGTACCCTAGGGAAGCTGGAGCATTGGACTGCAATTGTTGGATCAGATGCGAACTTTTGGGATCTTGTAGCCATTCCTGGTGAACGGCTTAGAGCCAATCTGGTACAATGAAGGAAAGAGAAAAAAGGGATCCTTCATCTTCATATTTTCGGGAAAGTGCATCCGCCAACACATTGTCTTTTCCTTTCTTGTAAATGATCTCATAATCATATCCAAAGAGCTTAGTGACCCATTTTTGTGTCTCTAGGGTGGAAATGCATTGTTCCAAAAAATACTTGAGGCTTTGATGGTGTGTCTTAATTTGGAAATGTTGCCCCAATAGATAAGGGTGCCATAGATCAATGGCATGCAAAATATCCAACATTTCCTTTTCATAGATTGATTTGCCCAGATTTCTTTAAGATAGTTTCTTGTTGTTAAAGGCCAAAGGGCGACCCTCTTGCATAAGGATAGCACCAATTCCTTTCCCTGAGGCATCACATTCCAAGACAAAGGTCTTTGTGAAATCAAGAAGGGCCAGGACTGGAGTGGTGCACATGGCCATCTTCAAGGTTTGAAAAGATTGAGTAGCGGCTGGAGTCCAAGTGAAAGAGTTCTTTTTTAGAAGAGCAGTGAGAGGTTCTACAATGTTTCCATAATTCTTAACAAACTTGTGATAATAACCTGCTAATCCCAGCAATCCATGCAAGATTTTGAGAGTCTTTGGGTGAGGCCATTATTGCATAGCTTCAATCTTTTTTGGATCCACCCTGATGCCATCCTTGCCAACCAGATGACCCAAGTATTCTTCTTCTGAGGAGCCAAAAGCACATTTAGACTGTTTCAGAAAAAGTCTGTGCTAAGAGAGTAGATGGAGAACTTGATCCACATGAGAAAGATGGTCTGTCCAGGTTTTTCTATAGATGAGGATATCATTAAAGAAAACTAAGAAAATATGATGGAGAAAAGGATGGAAGACATTGTTACAGGTATGAAATAACTGAGAGGGGGGGGGTGAATCAGTTATTGTAAATTATTTAACAATCTCTCTCAATTTTAACTTCGAATCATTAATCTTAGTGGCAGTAAGTCTTTACTGTGAATACCAGTGTTGTAAACATAAAGGATATATCATAACGAACAACAATCACACACACA
>ML789947.1:125790-164396 GCA_009831015.1 Picea engelmannii
AAGAAGGAATATTTAAATGTTAAAGTATTGGAGAACTTTCTATTTATGGAAAGTGGTTAACCCTAAAATAAGGAAAATAGGTTAAGTGACCTAGAAATGGGTTAAGTGACCTAAAGGATGAAAGTATAAATAATATAGCAATGTTCTCTTGTAGATCATCCTTTTTGTGGATCAATGGAGAGCTTCTTGTGGGAATATATTTTGGAGTATTGATGGAGAGCTTCTTGTGAGAGCTTCTTGAGAATTTTTGGTGTGGAACACTTAAGGATATTGAAGATCTATAGGTGACTGAGGTAACCAAGAATATCTAAGCTGAAATGCGGAAGAAAATGAAGAAAAGAAGGCCGAAATGCAAGGAAGGATAAATTCTTTTGATGGTGCTTTCTAAGGTATGTTATTTACAAGTCATCTCACCATTTTTGCTATAAATTTTTTTCTATAATGATTCAGATCCTGAAATTTCTATGCAAGTGCGAAAACATAGCCAAGTATCCATGGTTAAAAATTCAGCTTGTGGATCTTTGGATTTTGGGAGTTACACTCCATGGAAAATAGGGTTTGTGGCTAGTCCTGAAACTAGTCAAAACCAGGTGTTTCGGGTAAAAATGTCATAACTTCTTCATAACAGATCCAAATTCAATGAGACCAATTGTGTTAGTTCTATTATAGTTTGTAGTATTCTCTATAATAGTTTCAGATCTATTCATCAAATATTTTCTGCGGAGCACTCTCTACAAAGTCGCTCTCTAGAATAAGCCATAATTCAGCAAGGTATGCCATTTTTGCTATAACTCCTTTTATGAGAGGTTCCAAGTAGTGCCACTTGGGGGAATTACATAAAAAACATTGAAGAACATTGTGTATCAGTTTCATATCTTTATTCAGTGCTCTTGTAGAGTTGTACTCTATTTAGTTGTTGCTGATAAACCCCAAGGATTGTAGTCCGTAATAAAAAGAAAATTGTACATACATCTTGTGTTCCTTGTGTTCATTGTGGTGATGAATTGTTGATGATATATTGCTGATATATGTTTCTGATATGTGCTCACATATAACTAGTTATAAATGACAACAAAATGAATAAATGTTGAATGCTAATTGATGAGTTTTTGTGCAAGAGGGAAGTTTTGGGAAAAAGAGCCCCACACTCATTCAACCCCCCTTTAAGAGTGGTAGGTGTGTCCAACAAGATGAACTGGTTGAATCAGACAAATTTCTCCTTAGAGTACTTTGTTGGGTTGACAAAACAACGTTTCTTCTTCCTATTTCAACAGTAGGGTTGATCTCAGGCGATAAACCTCTTCTTCTCCTAGAGATGTGAGGGTTTAAGGACATGAAAAGAAGATCAAAACTGTAGAAAAAAGAAAAGTATGGCTGATTCCTAGGCTATCTTTGCCTAGCTTCACAATGTTCTCGGATGCTTATGTCTTGTTCAATCACTGCCCATAAGCATTCAAGATCAACCCGATTATTAGCGGTCTCTAAGATGGTATTAAAAAGGTTAAAACATTGTTGGTCTGATCTTTAAGACCAGGCTCGATATTGGGCTACCTTGCAACATGTACAGTCATGAAGAAAAGAAACAGTCAAAGAATCAAAGAAAAAATATAAATATATTTAATGATAATCAAGAATACAATCAACCAGAGAGATGTGGAAGATCTCCCCAGTATGGTCACTAAAATAAATGTTGAGGAAAATATATGAATTTATCTTACTCAAGCATTTTTGAATCTTTCTTAGCTAAGGCAAGATAGTCGAGAATATTACCCTATGTTTATAGCCTCAAAATGTATATCCCAATCCACAAGTATTAATTACAAGGGATTAGGATGATTTTTTAAATAAAAAGATTGTTGCAAAATATAAAATTTTTATATAATTTTCTGATCATATATAGATTGTAGAAAGAAAATGTGGAGATCAAAAGAAAAAATAACCAAGTCACAGATTAACACAATTGAGATAGAATAGCAATCTCTTTATTTCATTCCAAGAAATCAAAAGTATCATTCTCTTACAAAAATCCCTATGGGGGCATGGACCAAGGTCAAAATTAGAAATCCCTGATGAAAACCATACAAAAGGACTCTGATGAGAAGTAAAAACTAAACTTTAAAATCTGGATCATCTTGCCACAGACTGCTGCCCACTTGACTCTGCAAAATATCATTTATCGGTCATGAAACTCAATTCATAAACAGACAAGTCTACACAGACTATCAAAGATAGATCAACACCTCTGAAACAAGCATCTGAATGATATGGTTCAGATTTGAACCTTGCTTTCTACAATAGGACCCTGGTGTCAAAAGGATAATTAGGCCTTTAATAATTTGAAGAATGAATGAAAACTGAACTATCTCAATAAAACTCAAGAGAAAACCTTAGTATGCTTTCTCCTTCTATTCTCCCGTTGTTCTTCCTTCTCATTTGGCTTTTATGCATTCCAAATTAGTTGAAGTAGTTCAACTACCTCATTTAGCTAAGTTAATTAAAAATTATCTAATTTTATTTTAGGGGAAGTAATAATAATAATAATAATTAAGGGTCTTTTGTTAAATAATAACTAACTAGGTGGGACCCTCCCTTTTATTTCTTAACAAAAATAAACATAATTAGAAAACCAATCAAACACATGCCTCCTTGTGGCTCCCATAATTATTTCCATAATTTGAAATTTAAATATCAGAAATATTTCAAATTATATCCAAACATGAAAATATCCACAATATCCAAAAATAGTTTGTTGTCCAAAACTTTTTGCAGTCCATTGTCCTCAATTAATCAATTATAAACACTTAATCAAAATCCATATTTTCCACTCTAAGAGTCAATTCTCTTTTGTTGATGTTGTCCCCTTTAGACTTCCCGGAATTAGCCTTAGGTTGGGTGGAACCTTGAGGCTTGATCTCAATAATGACATGGGAGCAATCGTCCCTCAAGTGCATATGGGAGGAAACTAACTTGGCTAAGTCACTTGAAGGAGAGGAGGGAGCAACAATAGATTTACCTTTTTCATGCACATGGTGAGCCTTGGTTTTGAGTCATTTTCTTGCATGGGAGGACTATACAGGTGAGTGTACAGGGGCAATTTGAACATTTGGGTTTACAAGTGGAGGAGGTGGAGGTAATGACAAGTTTGTCCAGCCACGATGGTGGGAGATTGTTGGATGAACAATCTCCTGCCATTTGATGTAGGAGCATCGATCCACGTCAACAACGTGCCAGCTAGCCAACGCATTCAACACACATTTAATGGAGGAAGTGAGATGCACAACCCTCTCAATTTTGAATTTTTGAAATATGATCCGATACAGATTGTTCATGTTGTAAGGCTGTAAGAGCCGACCACACCTTTGTATAGGTACTGATTGAGTTTTCCTTTAATGGTTACCTGCAGCTAAGTCCAGATCAATCATGTCTGTGACATCCACTTTTATGTAATGTAACCGTAGGAGTAGGAGCTGCTATGAGATAGAGATAGCACAGAGGCGGTGGAGGAGGATAAGCTCAAGGGAGCCCTGTTTTGTAATTAGAGTCTCTCGAGGAGTAGAGAGTAGAGAGTAAGAATAGGAGAGTTCTCAGGTAGAGAGATCTCGGGAGAGAGAGATGAGACTTGTTATAGTCCAGCCTTTGTAAACATTTGTATAGACATACAGATTAATAGAAAAACAGGTTTTCCTACATACTGTGTGTTTGATGTTTACATGTTTTTATGCATTTCATGTTTTAAATGCATAATTGGTGAAGTAATTCAGAAGTTTCAATTTCTTCTTGTCTTTGAGTTTCCAAGTTCAAGGAGTGCACATAGTCCGCAAGGTGTGCATTGACAGAGGTGAGGTAACCTTAGGAAATATCAAGAGGGATAGCGTTGAACCTTCATCAGAAGAGGTGCAAGGAGTGCACATGAAGGAACTCTGTTTTGAGTTTAGGGAAGAAAAAAATACTGACGGTTTTGTAGAGCTCTGCCAAGAGGGCATTGAGTGAGTGCATAGAGTGCACCATAGAACTCTATTTCGAGTTCTGAGAAAAGGGAAGTGTCGAAGAGAAGACACTCACAGGGTTGTTGAACACTTGGTGGAGAAAGGCTCTGCAAGGTGTGCATCGAGCCGAAGAACGCCAGGAGGTGTGAAGCATTTATTTACAAGAAATACTTTAGATCTGAGTTATTCGAAATCTCAGTAGCACAAGGAGTGTGTGGGAGCAGACTTATTCCAAGTCTAGAAGTTCAGGAGGAAGTGTCTGTGTACACCGTCCTTCAAAATATAAGAACTGAAGGATGAGACCTTCGACACTTAGAAAATATTCTAAGTCTGGGAGAAGTGTAAATCTCAGGAGGAAGAGAAGAACTACCTTGGATTGAGCAGAGGACGAGATCTGGACCATTGGAGTCTACGTCCAGGCACATAGAAGAGTGTGCAAGAGATTAGATCTGGCCCGTCAGATCTAGCGTAGAGGACTGATAGCTGTCAGATATGGAAGAAGGTGCACGGGGTTTAATCCCTAGGAAGCCACACAGAAGGGTAGAACGAATGTCATAAACTTCAAGGGAGAAGTGTCGATTTGTTGTGGGTCGTCGGATCAAGAAAAAGGTGCATGGGGTTTAAACCTCATAGGAACAGAGGAGAGAGGACTCGTCGAAGTACCGAAAGAATCAGAACCGTCCATCTCAGAGGACACGTGTCAAGAGACCCACATTTCGAGAGTGAAGAGTCTCCAAAATTATGAAAGGAGAATTCATGAAAGGACCAGGACCATCCATCAAGGAGGACACATGGCAAGAAGTCAAGGTTTCAGGGAAATCTCCGAAAGGATATAGGCCGTTGATCTAGTGGGATCATAGTCGTTGGTTCAGAAGGGCCTGGGCTGTTGATCTCTTAGAGGGAGAGATTTCAGCATTTCATGAATCAGGGATTCGAAAGACAGAGAACAGGGGGAATGCTTGCATCACGATTCCCTGAATCATGAAAACCGGTAGTGCTTTGATGTTAAGCGCGTGGTCACAGAGTGGTGGTTGCGTGGACAGAGGCTAAGGGAGTAGCCAAAGTCCGTTAAGCGCTTTTTGGCATTTTGGGACCCGGGTGTTCGAGAGGCCAGGAGTCGGGAGAGGTGGAGTCCCGACTCGCGAAATCACGAAACGATCGTGGTCATCGATCGAGGAGGACGCAGGACCATTGGATATAGTTTGGGGAAGGACCAAGATTCGGGGTTTCAAGAAGCAAAGGGACGGGACTCTTGAACGTCAAAGTCCCGAACCACAAAAAGCGCCTTTTAGCGTTAGCGCATGGTCACGAGGAAGTGGTCACATGGAGAGAGGTTAAGGGAGTAGCCAAGAACCTCAGCCCTTTTTTGGGTTTCAGTAATTCGAAGGACAATGAGCCTGGGAGAGCTAGCATGCAGGAGTCCCGAAACCCTGAAATGCAAAAGGAGTGTTGTTTAAGCCTTGGGTCATAGCCCAAGGTCACCAAATAAGAATGGGCTAGTTGGAAAGGAATCAATGCCGAGGCGTGTGTTGGTTTAGAACAAAGAAGAGCGCCGAAAAGGGGGCGTACGTGCAGGTTTTCTCAAGATCTGTGCCAAGGAATTAAAGGGACCTGTGGATTCGTTTGAGGGGTTCCAGCAAGAGCCCAAAGAGCCATTTCAGCTCAGGGGATAGAGTGATCCAAAGACTGGGAGGACAGTGGACCCTGCTGAGGTAGGGGGTTGTTGACGGGCGAAATTTTCCGACCATCAATTGAGAGAGTGGAACCGGTCCGGGGTTGTCTAAATAACCCAAGCCGTTTGGAATGAACCACCCTGACGGGTTTAACGGCTCCGTTGGCCGCTCTAAGGTCCCAGGAAAAACAAAGAGAAAACTAATCTAAACTAACTAATCTATCTAAAACAAATAAAACAAACTAAATTAACTAAAACTAACTAAAACCCAATAAAACAAACTAAATTAACTAAAACTAACTAAAAACCAATAAAACAAACTAAACTAAGTAAATAAAAGAAACTAAACTAACTAAAGAAACTAAACTAACTAAAACTAATAAAACAAATTAACTACTACACTAATCTAATTCTAAATACAAGAAACTAACTAAAACTAAATAAAAGCAACTAAACTAACTAAAACTAATAAAACAAATTAACTAAAAACAAACTAATACACTAGTCTAATTAAAACAAACTACTAAATTAAACTAAAACTAATATAAACTATTCTAACTATTATATACAATCTACTAATTACTATTACACCAACTCTAATAATTAGTTGTCTAATTACTACTTATATTATAACTTATTCACAAATATACAATATAAACAATCTACAGATTTAATTAAAACCTGCAAAACTCATCTGCTTTCTGTCCTAAGACAGCCAGATATGTTTTTTGTTTTTATGATTTTGTGAAAAAGAAATAAAACTTACTGAAATTAAACGATCTAATATATTTACTGAAATTAAACAATCTAATATAAATCTGACTAGACTTATATCTAAGCTAAACTACTAATAAGAACAGTAAACAAAGAAGTGACTAACTGACCTGGAAACGCTCCTAATTCGTCCTGTGTATGATGACTTTGAAGTTGGTCGGCAGAAGTAAACTCGCACCGGTTAGTCCATAAGCTTCTCGTAAATGATAAGCTGTGCTTCTCTTTGAGTTGTTTACAGGACAAACAAGACATAAAAAATCATAACAATTTTATGATTTATAAATCTCTGCAATAAGGGAAACCTGTTATGCAAAAACTTATATTTTATAATTCAACTTATGAAGAAGAGAAATCTATCATTCACAAACTGAATTAAGCAATTGCTATGTTCTTTAAATACTAGGAAGAAATCAGATATGGATAAAAATGATTAAATTATATCATTTGCACATGATTAAGATAGCTAAAGTAGTCATTAACCAGATACAAATTGATATACACAACATGAAACAAAATATTGATATAATGAGAAGCTAAAGCTGTAACAAAACACCAAATTCTGCCTCAGTCTGTATTAAAACTCCATATCCTTATTCTACCACGAATGAGGATATCCATTATTACAAAAATGATAGGTATTTATAAGTCTCTCCACAGGGTAAAACCTCCCTGCGGATAATATCAAATTGTTTTACATAATCTGGGAAATATCCCAAAATCAACTAAACTAGGAAACTAAAATGCAAGTGAAATCTTTGAAATATCCCCTAACTGCTCATCATATCCACTGCAATTTCGAATTGATCTGCAATAGACCAAACATATCAAGTTAGAAAGACATTTCATTAGAAAAACAATAAAAATTTGATTTTACAGACTTAGCTACAGAATCATCTGATTTTGTAGCTAGTCTAAAATAACATACAGGATCAAATAGAAATCAAATCAAATCTTTTTAAAAGAATCTAATCCAATTTTCTTTCAATAAACATCAAAAATGAATCACTAATGATTCAAATGATTTTATCATTCAATATAAAACATAATCAAAAGTGATTTAATCGAAACAGGGGTGAGAATACTCTGTTTCATAAAATCGGGTCAAACAGTGACAAGACTGTTCCATATCCAAATGAAATCAATAATAGATCATATCATATGTGATATGATCCAATCCAACAAAACCAATTTCCATTCGTAATAGATATAATGAAATAGCAACAGATTTATATCGTTCGATCGAATGCATAGATGGAAAAATTGTTTTGATTAAGTGTAAACGAAATCATTCATAACAGCATTGACCCAAACAAATTCGGGATTAATCCTTGCACAGTCAATAGACAGGATAGATCAATTGTGATTGTAATCTTAATAATCAACAGAAGTTATAATTGCAAACTGGGCAAATAATCAACACAAGTCACGACTGAGTTTAATATAGAAACAAATCGTGAACCTGGATATAGTCAATTTCATGCTACGAATCGTATTCAAACAACAATCATGGCAATATGAACTCAATTGATAACATGGTGGAACTAACAACAAATCAATAGGAATTAATCGACTGAGTTTATAACATAGTTGTTATGAATTAAATTTGTTCACGATTTGGGTGAACTTGTACAACATCATATTGAAAATAATCCGAATTGTATTCCCGTTGGTCGAAAGTCGAATGAGACATGAAACCGTAACCATAACCACATCAAAACTGTTACCAATCATAGTGTATACATCATAACCAAATCGAATTGAAATGTGATTGCGTTTAAAATTGAAGTATGAGAAACAACTAGTGTCTAGAATAAACGACTTCACTCGACAGCAGAGCATTCACTTTGGTTAAATCAAACAACTCAATTCCATATCAAATCAAATCAGATCGATTAAAATCTAATTGAAACTAAACTGGGAAATGAAATTCCATTCAGTCAAAGCAAGGCTAAGTATATAATGCAAAGAAACCAATCAATACTGAACAGAGCTTATTCAAACCAAATTTGAATTGTTATATAAACTCATGCCATTTACAAAAATGATTGATATTACACATACCTGTGTGACGAGGCTATCCAATTATGCCAGCTTAGAATTCACCACAGCTGTGGCCGATTCCACATTTTTAAACAAAATGGAGCCTGTTGTTCTTTGTCTCTTATCAGTGGTCTGTAGCTCAGTCTTTTGACGGGTAAGCAGTGTAACCTAGTCCTCCAAAGATTTAATCTTTGACTGTAGCATCGGCACATCAAGATAATATCTCTCTAACCATAAGCCGCGTTGATCACAGGGTGGCACTGTAGGCTTTGACAGAGCAGGAGAGGGTTTAGATGAATGACCGGGGGTTTCACAAGGCAGCTTAATGCCTGGGTAGTTAGGGTCATTTTGCAAACAAGGTGGTAGGTTTGACACGAAGTCGTATGAGGGTTTGGCACACAAAACTTCTGAATAGGGATATTCACTTGCCAAAAAACGTTCAACCTCTAAATTAGAGTCCTCGTTCAACATGATAGGGTCAGGATTGACAGGGGGTTTTGGCTTGTTCCTCGTCATTCGAGAGATTAGACACGCATTCTTTTTGCCTTTAGCGTTTGCAGTAGGTTGAGATTTAGGCTTCTTGCCCACGGGCTTAACAGATTTGACATCCTTGGTCACAGAGTGGGGTAGGTCGATAGGTGAGTCGGGTAAGGGTTTAGGTAAAAGGATACTGTAGGGTACCAGGGGTATGGCTTTGCTCTCGGTCACCACAGGTTTGTCAACCTGTGGAGGATTCGAATCCTCAAAACCATTGCGCGCAAGAAAATCATTCCAGCAGTCTCGGTGTAACCCCAGATGACAAACAACAATCATTTTAAACAGCCCATAGTGAAAGAGGCTACTGTTAGTCTGGTTCCTTTTGTATTTTTTAGACATTTTGAATAAGGTTCTATGCAGATAGTATGGCATATTAAGCTCAAAACCCATGAAAACCATAAGAAAACGAATGTGGTGCAAGAAAACAAAACCGTACCAACCTTCGTAGGTGATGAACTGTTTAATGATCATCAATAAGTCATGCCAACGCTGTTTAAGCATGGTCACAGGTAAAACTTTGTCACATGAGCTAACCTTACGCGACTGAAAGAGAAAAGTCCAAGGGACTTCTTCTACCTTACAATTCTTGGACCATCGTTGTCCAGTGATAGGCAAACCAGTAGCAAGACTTACAAACTGCTCGTCAATTTGCAATTGAACATCGCCGACCTTGGCTCGACAACCATCAAAGGTCAATGCGAATTGCCTAGCAACGCAGAGGTTAAAACCATCAAATTTCTGTATGAACGGGAGCCACCCATTTTCCTCAAGGTCACTACGGGCAGTGTCAAACATCAGCAGAGCCTGGCTACCATTCAGTTCAGCCCTCACGACTGGAGCCATGGCGTGAGCACATGGTAAGGGTTTGGGTCGAAAACACCAGCACACAGAGTCATTCGGTCTAACCACTATGAACGATCAAAGGGAAGGCATTAATGTGCGCATGCGAGGGTGGTGGAATCACTTACCGCCATACAAAATATTAATTGCAAAGTACAACTGGCGTATTAACCCTCTGTTGAAACAATCATAACATAGTTCAAATCATACTATTCAGCCGACCCAAAAATCAAACGATAAATGATATACCAATGCACCATTGTAATATTTCAAACCATAAATATTCAATGTGAAATGAAACCCATATGTTTAACCAACGCGCCATTATATAATCAAACATTTTAATCAAAGGTTTAAAAACATTATGACAATCGTTTTTATAAAATCGACAAGGCAAGAATTATAACAATAAGGATCTCATCATATATATAAAAACCAAAAATAAACCATGACCCCTATGTAATTCAATGACTAGGGAAGTTTCAAAAAACATAAACTTTCATGCTCAATGCCTTAGCAATTAAATAAAAATCAAGTTGCACAATTAAAGTAAGAATAGGCAAATAGACACAGTTGGAAAATCTTTTAGCCACTTAATGATAATTCAGAGGTAAGTGCCATTAATAAAAGATCATGACAGTTCAAAGAACGATGGAGGAGTTTGCACGCTTACAGTCATGAAAACTAAATGGAGACCAATTTGGAAATGTCGCAAAGAATGAAAATATCGTCTATTTGTAAAATGCGACGACAATTTGAAGTTCAGAAGACATAGGTGTAGGCAGCTTATAGGGCAATTGAAAAAAATGAATTGGCTGCCAACAATGGAGACACACTGGTAGAAGCAGTTATCTCTGTCAAAAGAAATAAATTCAGAGTAGGACAGCAAAGAAAATTTCAACTCAAAAACAACAACCAGAAAATTGTACAAACATCATCATTTACCATCTTTTCCAATGATGTTTTAAAAGATGAAAACTAATAACAGTCTTTTAAGATCAGCAAGTCACGATATTAATGATAAAATCTTCAATACTGTTGGCATGGCCACTGCTGCCAGCAGGCGTCCATAGCCTCGACAGGTTTGCCATTTAACCTACTCTGACATCTGTATCCTGTCAAGAAGTTCTAGATCAGAATAAAGGACATTAAATAGGTTTTCTCATTATTATTTTTTTTTTTTTTTTACAGATTTTCATGTACCTGACATTGCTTCGCTGCCAGCAGGCCTGTTCAGTACCCCGGCGAAGTTGTCTTGGTGCCATGCTTGCATTTACCTGCTGCCAGCAGACCTGTTCAATATCCCGGAGGGTTTACAAGCACTTCCCACAGCTCTTATTAATATTTTTATTTTGTTTTCTTTTGGTAATATATAGCTGAGCGGGGTGACGCTGATAATCTTGATTTTTAACATATTTTTTAGACCTCATCAGAATTTTTAACACTGTCCTTTATTCAGCTCTAGAAATGTTTTATTTACAAAAGCAACTTCCTATGACAAGGAGACATCTTTTGAGTCTTTCCTTTATGGAAAAGGGACAGCGTAAAAAGATAATAGATGATCATGACAAACTTTGCTCAAAGATTGAAATCAGTAAACTTCTTTCAAACAACAAAATTTTCCAACATAAATATCAATTTCAGAAATTTATCACTGATGTTTGTAGAATCTTTCAGAAGTTATTTTAGCGAAGAAATTTTCTATGGTCTTTGTCTGAATGGCTCAGTGCACAAATATGCATATTTTACAAAAAACACAAAAGAAGCTGATTAATTCAAATTAAAACCAAAACAGAAAGCAAACGAAAATACAAACAAAAATGAAATATTTACATAATATATAGGGGTAGTTATCAAGCAAAGTATCTTTTTAGGGCTTGGCCATTCACCGGATAGGTGTCAAGCTGCCCTTCAAGATTCTATAATCGAAAGGAACTAGGACCCAACTTTTCAGCAATTAAAAATGGCCCAAGCCATAAGTTTTGAAACTTGGTGTGCTCACCCTTTCCTTCGTGTGGTTTGTCCCACTTTAAGACAAGATCGCCTACTTCAAAATTCCTATCAGAAGCAGAATTAGAATCGAACCAGGTTTTAATCAATTGTTGATGTTGGTCTAACTTACGCTTAGTTTGAGTTCTTTCTTCTTCTAACTTCATCAAAGTGTTAATGCGACTTTCTAAAGGAGGACAATCTTTTCCTTGGACTTTTTGTGACAATTGAAGCGAAGGAAGAAGAATGTGAGGTGGTAGAATGGCTTCTCTGCCATAAATGAGGAAAAAAAGGGGAGTTACCTATAGCGGCTTTGGGTGTTACCCTATCATCCCACAGTGCATTTAATAGTGCATTGTGCCAGTTCTTGTGATTTTCAACCACGGTTCTCTTGATGATTTTGATCAAGTTTTTGTTTGTTGATTCTGCTAAGCCGTTGCCCTGGGGGTAGTAACTAGCAGAATACTTCAGCTTTATTCCTTTTTCCAAAGCAAACTCACTCATTTCTAGAGAAGAAAAGTATGAAGCGTTATCAAAGACTAGGCAATCAAGGATACCGAAACGAGTGATGATATTCGAGTTTAGAAAAGTGATCACCTGACTTGTGTTAATAGTTCTTAGCACGACAGCTTTAGACCATCGAGTAAAATAATCAGTGGATGTCACAATATACTTGTGCTGTTGTGAGGATGGAGGGTTAATAGGACCTATGATATCAAGGCCCCATTGTTGGAAAGGAGAATTGACTGAAATGGGTTGCAAGGGGAAGGCTGGTTTTTGCAACCGCCCTGATGCTTTCTGATAGATGATACATTTGCGACACAAAGCATGGGCATCCCTAAAAAGCGTGGGCCAGTAGTAACTGGCTCTTAAAACCTTATGAGCAGTGGTATCTCCACCGAAGTGACCACTAGCATCTCCTGCATGCAAGTCAAGCAAGACTTTTTCTGCTTCATCTTTTTCGAGGCAGCGCATCAGTACGCCATCAAAATTTTGACGAAACAGTATACCGTTAACTAGATGAAAGGAGGCAGAATTTAGTCTCAATGCTCTTCTCTTGGTGGGGTCAAGGTGATGGGGTGCTGATCCATGTTCAAGACAAAATCTAATATCGTCGTACCAAGGACTTGCGAGATTTTGTGTGCAACAGATCAAACTTTGATCACGTTGTTCTAGGTTTGATGTATCACTATCTTCTCGTTGTCCTATTTCTGAATCAAAAACCAACTTACACAATCCTTGGCCTCTCACGATCTATGTTGGGGTGATCTCTAAGTGATACTCTTGTAAGGAGGTGACCCAGTTGGCTCTCTTCTCTCCTAACTCCTTTTGCACTAACAAATTCCTTACGGCGGGGTAAGGGACAATGACCTTTGTCCTTGACTTCAAAAGATAGGACCGGAAATGCTTAACTGCTTTGAAAACAACATAGGCCTGCCGATCGACTGCTGGGTAGTTAAGTTCAGCACCTTTGAAAGCAGAGCTCATAAAGGCGATGGGTACTTCGTTATTCTCGTAATTCTTCTGAGTTAGGACTGCGGCATAGGAACGATCAGAGGAAAAAGTATAGAGTGTAAAGTCTTGAGAGAAATCAAGGCTCATGAGAGACGGGGCGTCTATTATGGCCTTCTTTATGTCATTAAAAGCTTGGTTTTCTGTGGATCCCCAGTGATATTGGGTGTCTTTCTTAATCAGATTCTGGAGAGGCCTGACCATTTCGGAGAAACTGGGGACAAATCTTCTCACGAAATTAATCTGGCCTAGGAAAGACTGCATGGATTTCTTGGATGTAGGTGGAGGAAGTTTAGCGATGAATTGAGTCCTCTTGGGGTCAATAATCATCCCATCACTAGACACAATGAATCCTAGTAATTTACCCTGTTCTACTACAAAAATGGACTTCTTAGGGTTCAAGGAGATGCCGTATTTACGACATCGTAGCAGAACAGCTCGTAAATGAGTTAGATGATCGTCTTTGTTTTTAGAATAAATGGTCACATAATTTAAGTAAACTACTACAGAGTGATTGATTAAGCCTCGAAAAGAAATGTCCATTGCTCTCTGAAAGGTAGCACCAACATTAATCAATCCAAAGGGCATTTTGTGATAGGCGTAAGTGCCCCACGGGGTACAGAAGGTAGTTTTTAGTTGGTCTGGCGGAGACATCAAGACTTGGTTGTATCCAGAGAAACCATCGAGTAAGGATAGCCTCTCGGAACCAGATACTTGTTGAAGGATCTGTTCCATGGGAGGGACAGGATAATTATCTTTGTCAGACGCTTGGTTGAGGTTCCGGAAATCGACACAAAGTCGAATTTCCCTGTTTTTCTTCCGAACTGGGACGAGGTTGGATACCCATTGAGTGTGTCTAACAGGAAAAATTATTTTAGCACTTAGGAGTTTATTCAATTCTTTTTGAACGGTCGGCTCTAATTTAGGATGCATTTTCCTCAACTTCTGTTGGAAGGGTAAGGTTTGGGGCTTCATCGAGATGACATGCTGTATAATATTAGGATCAAATGTTTTAAGATCATCGTAAGTCCATGAAAAGACATCCTTGAATTCTTTAAATAATTTAACAAAAGCATCTTTTTCTTGTCTAGAACATCCCAAGCCTAAGTTGATGCATTGAGGATTTTCACTAGTCTCTAAATTGACTTTTTCATAATATAATGAGGAACTATCGGTTTTGCAATTGACCGTATTTTTAAATTTATCTTCAAAATCATAAAACTTTTCTAGTCTAACAACAGATTTGGGTATGAAATTTACCATGTCCGATAGAGCTTCAGGTGATTTCGGATTAGGTATTACCGTAAAGTCGTGCAAATTGTCGTCGTGTGTTCGTTCATCTATCACTACGCCTTGAAAGGTTTCTTCCATATGCGGAAAGTTAATGATCTGCTGATCATCGTCAAATACTCTCCAGTTTGTGATGTTGTCTAGAACAGATGGTTGAAACAATATCTCCATGGAGAATGCGTTTGGGGATAGGCCTTCTACAGGAAGAATTTTAGAGGCAACATTAGCTAGCAGATCTTCTTCAACATTATTTAATCTAGGAATGGAATTTATATTAAAAGCAGAAAATTTGTTCATTAAACTCCATACCTCAGACTGGAAACTTTTGAGATGCGAGGAAAGACAGTGTATAGAGTCTCTTACCTGTCTAACCACTATTTCAGAGTCACCGAATACAACCAGATTTTGAATGTTCATGTCCAAGGCTTTTCTGAGACCTTGCAGTAAAGCCTCATATTCTGCAATATTGTTAGTACATTCAAATTCTAGTCTACAAGCCAATAATGTCTTGTTACCTTCCGGATCGATAATGATGCATCCTACACCAGCTCCTTTAGACTTGGAACCGTCGAAATATAAAGACCAAATTTGATTTCTATCGGGTTCATGGGACTATTGCATAGAAGCTGTTGGTTGCATATATGCCATGATCTCGGATTGTTGTTCTGGGTTGTTGATAGGTGAAACTTCATCCATGAAATTTTTGAAGTAGGTTTCCATCCCTTGGACTTCAGGTGAATCAGCAGGAGGTGTGTATGGTTCATTTGGGTCGTTCAAATCCGTGACTGTGAACTTAAGGTAACGTTCCCGGTTCACCCTGATCTTGTTAGGCTTACCGTTTTCTGGAAGCCATAAGTGAGACCAGTCCGTTGCGAAGTAACCGTGTAGCTACTCCGACCAGTCCCTGCTAAAAAACAGACCATACACTTCTAGAATATCCACTACAATGATATCAATAACCTGATGAACCTTTGGGTTAGACGACAATCTAATCAATACATTTTTTAGTTCGCCTATAACTTTTACGTCTGTTCGATCAAGTTGTATGATTTTCAAAGAAGATGGTTCCACTTCAGTGTTAATCTTTTGGCAAACAGACCAAGGCATCACATTTGATGATGCTCCTGAGTCAACCATACAATTATGCACATTTCTATTGAAGATTTTGAAAGTTAAAAGAAAAGGAGGTACATTCTTGCAAGCACTTAGAGTAGTAATTTGTGGTTTCTTACTCGCAGTTTCTAATGCTACTTTATCTACATTATTTACATTATTATTTACATTATTTATAGGGGCTACAGGAAGGATTCCTTTATCTTGAGGATCAGGATTGTTTTTAGTGGAAGTCTTTTGCGGAACTTTGCTTTGCACAACCTTGTTACCATTTGAATTACCATTCTTGCCATTTTCTGAAATATTTTGCAACATCTTCTGTAACAAAAATGGAAATTTCAACAACTCATAAATGGAAATGTTAGCCCTTAATTTTTTAAGATCTTCAACTACATCATAATCTAGTTTAGGGCTGACATTACTTGGTTTAATTTCTGCTGATTTAGATGGCTTTGGAGGTGAAGTTGTAGTGTTCTCGACAGGAGGTTTATTTGTTGTCTTACTCCTAGTGTTGTAAGGGTGAACAGTCTCGAAGTTAGCTTGAAAGATGCTATCCGAGAAGAATCCAAAGATGTTTGGAGAAGACTCTTCTTCTTGAACTGTTTCCTGCTCTGCTTCCTCTTGAGGGATTTCAGGAGGCATCAAGTTATCTTGGGCTTCTAGAATTGTCTGAAGAGCACATTGCAAACTTTCTAGGTTCAAGCCTTTAGGGTTTGGATTAGGCCGGTTGGTGGGAAAAGGCTTTCGGAAAGGGGGTTTGTAGGGTCCTTTACTCGAGGAAGCTTCTTCAGTTGACCTTTTTAAATCTATAACTTGATTAGACAATTTTTGTACAACTTTAGTTAAATTTTCCAAATCGGGGTTTTCAGGTTGTGTTTTGCTTTGTGTAGGTCTAGGGAGGATTTCAATCTTCTTTTTGGAAGAAGAAACAGTCTCATTTTTGTTGCTAGATGAATCCTTCAGGCTAAGTATATCTTTTTCAATTTGAGTAGCCTCTTCGAAGGCTTCTAACAACGTGGCCTTTTTAGATCGTTTTACCCAAATAGCTATGCTTTGATGTAGAGCTTTAGTGTAGTAAGATATTACAAGACTCTCGGCAGGCATAGAATCTGCAGGGATTCGATTTTTAATCATTAAGAATCTTTGATTGAAATATTTAACTTTTTCTTTTGGGTTCATTCTTAAGCTTGAAAGATCCATGACCAAGACTTCTGGAGGTTTACCCTCTCCGAATTTCTCCAAAAAGCATGATTCAAACTTTTCCCAAGATACTATGGTATGGGGTTGTTGGGCAAAGTACCAAGTGGACGCATTACCCTCAAAAGTATAAGGGAACAATCTGCAAACAACGTCTTCGTGTTCAACATTGCAGAGTTTGATGGCTAACATAAATTTTTTGATATGATCTTCGGCTATTTGTTTTGAGTTGGGATCAAACTTAGGAAGCCATTTCTCCGGGTGCTTAGGTAAAGGGTGCTGGGCTCCAGGTACAGCTACAGCATCCTGGTCCAACCAGGGTCTAGCAAGGTTGTTCTGATTTGCCATTGGGGTAGTGGGTGTGGAAGGCTGAGAAGGTGAATTGCCTTCGTCAAAGGAAGAATCTCCTCTAGAAGAGGAGGGAGATGAGGGAGGTGGTGAAGGAGGTATCCCAGATCCTCCTGCAGCAGGATTTGTGTTTGGATCTGGAGGATTCACAATGAGGTTAATATCACCTAATTGTTCTCTGATATCAAAGAAGTCTAAAGGTTGACCCCACGGACGGTTTGGTTGCCTAAGACGAGCTAAGGCACTATGTGTTTTAATAAGAGATTGACGGATAATCTCTTGTGTATCACCACCTGTAGGATTAGGGGTTGCTGGCTCAACTGTGATATGTGGATCTTCGGTTGAAGTAGTTGTTGTTTGAGGGGGAATATTATCTTGTGAATGACTTCTAGTCACTATAGGTGAGCGATTAGGGGGGGGAGGAGTCTTGCGACCACCTCGTGCCATTAATTAAGTTCAGGCCCTCCTTCTAGCATTATTTGTTAATGGGCGAAATTGTCTGACAGTCAATTGAGAGAGTGGAACCGGTCTGGGGTTGTCTAAATAACCCAAGCCGTTTGGAATGAACCACCCTGACGAGTTTAGCGGCTTCGTTGGCTGCTCTAAGGTCCTAGGAAAACCAAAGAGAAAACTAATCTAAACTAACTAATCTATCTAAAACAAATAAAACTAACTAAATTAACTAAAACTAACTAAAAACCAATACAACTAACTAAATTAACTAAAACTAACTAAAAACCAATAAAACTAAGTAAACTAAGTAAATAAAATAAACTAAACTAACTAAAACTAATAAAACAAATTAACTACTACACTAATCTAATTCTAAATACAAGAAACTAACTAAAACTAAATAAAAGCAACTAAACTAACTAAAACTAATAAAACAAATTAACTAAAAACAAACTAATACATTAGTCTAATTAAAACAAACTACTAAATTAAACTAAAACTAATATAAACTATTCTAACTATTATATACAATCTACTAATTACTATTACACTAACTCTAATAATTAGTTGTCTAATTACTAGTTATATTATAACTTATTCACAAATATACAATATAAACAATCTACAGATTTAATTAAAACCTGCAAAACTCATGTGCTTTCTGTCCTAAGACAGCCAGATATGTTTTTTGTTTTTATGATTTTGTGAAAAGAAATAAAACTTACTGAAATTAAACGATCTAATATATTTACTGAAATTAAACAATCTAATATAAATCTGACTAGACTTATATCTAAACTAAACTACTAATAAGAAAAGTAAACAAAGAAGTGACTAACTGACCTGGAAACGCTCCTAATTCGTCCTGTGTATGATGACTTTGAAGCTGGTCGGCGGAAGTAAACTTGTACCGGTTAGTCCATAAGCTTCTCATAAACGATAAGTTGCGCTGCTCTTTGAGTTGTTTACACGACAAACAAGACATAAAAAATCATAACAATTTTATGATTTATAAATCTCTGCAATAAGGGAAATCTGTTATGCAAAAACTTATATTTTATAATTCAACTTATGAAGAAGAGAAATCTGTTGTTCACAAACTGAATTAAGCAATTGCTATGTTCTTTAAATACTAGGAAGAAACCAGATATGGATAACAATGATTAAATTATATCATTTGCACATGATTAAGATAGCTAAAGTAGTCATTAACCAGATACAAATTGATATACACAACATGAAACAAAATATTGATATAATGAGAAGCTAAAGCTGTAACAAAACACCAAATTTTGCCTCAGTCTGTATTAAAACTCCATATCCTTGTTCTCCCACGAATGAGGATATCCATTATTACAAAAATGATAGGTATTTATAAGTCTCTCCACAGGGTAAAACCTCCCTGTGGATAATATCAAACTGTTTTACATAATCTGGGAAATATCCCAAAATCAACTAAACTAGGAAACTAAAATGCAAGTGAAATCTTTGAAATATCCCCTAACTGCTCATCATATCCACTGCAATTTTGAATTGACCTGCAATAGACCAAACATATCAAGTTAGAAAGACATTTCATTAGAAAAACAATAAAAATTTGATTTTACAGGCTTAGCTACAGAATCATCTGATTCTGTAGCTAGTCTAAAATAGCATACATGATCAGATAGAAATCAAATCAAATCTTTTTAAAAGAATCTAATCCAATTTTCTTTCAATAAACATAAAAAACGAATCACTAATGATTCAAATGATTTTATCATTCAATATAAAACATAATCAAAAGTGATTTAATCGAAACAGGGGTGAGAATACTCTGTTTCATAAAATCAGGTCAAACAGTGACAAGACTGTTCCATATCCAAATGAAATCAATAATAGATCATATCATATGTGATACAATCCAATCCAACACAACCAATTTCCACTCGTAATAGATATAATGAAATAGCAACAGATTTATATCGTTCGATCGAATGCATAGATGGAAAAATTGTTTTGATTAAGTGTAAATGAAATCATTCATAACAGCATTGACCCAAACAAATTCAGGATTAATCCTTGCACAGTCAACATACAGGATAGATCAATTGTGATTGCAATCTTAATAATCAACAGAAGTTATAATTGCAAACTGGGAAAATAATCAACACAAATCACGATTGAGTTTAATATAGAAAATAATTTTGAACCTGGATATAGTCAATTTCGTGCTACGAATCGCATTCAAAAAACAAACTCATGGCAATATGAACTCAATTGATAACATGGTGGAACTAACAACAAATCAGTACGAATTAATCGGCTGAGTTTATAACATAGTTGTTATGAATTAAATCTGTTCACGATTTGGGTGAACTTGTACAACATCATATTGAAAATAATCCGAATTGTATTCCTGTTGGTCGAAAGTCGAATGAGACATGAAACTGTAACCCTAACCACATCAAAACTGTTACCAATCATAGTGTATACATCATAACCAAATCGAATTGAAATGTGATTGCGTTTAAAATTGAAGTATGAGAAACAACTGGTGTCTAGAATAAACGACTTCACTCGACAACAGAGCATTCACTTTGGTTAAATCAAACAACTCAATTCCATATCAAATCAAATCGGATCGATTAAAATCTAATTGAAACTAAACTGGGAAACTGAATTCCATTCAGTCAAAGCAAGGCTAAGTATATAATGTAAAGAAACCAATCAATACTGAACAGAGCTTATTCAAACCAAATTTGAATTGTTATATAAACTCATGCCATTTACAAAAATGATTGATATTACACATACCTGTGTGACAAGGCTATCCAATTACGCCAGCTTAGAATTCACCATAGCCGTGGCCGATTCCACATTTTTAAACAAAATGGAGCCTGTCGTTTTTTGTCTCTTATCAGTGGTCTGTAGCTCAATCTTTTGACGGGTAAGTAGTGTAACCTGGTCCTCCAAAGATTTAATCTTTCACTGTAGCATCGACACATCAAGATAATATCTCTCTAACCATAAGCCGCATTGATCACAGGGTGGCACTGTAGGCTTCGACAGAGAAGGAGAGGGTTTAGATGAATGACTGGGGGTTTCACAAGGTAGCTTAATGCCTGGGTAGTTAGGGTCGTTTTGCAAACAAGGTGGAAGGTTTGACACGAAGTTGTATGAGGGTTTGGCACAGAAACCTTCCGAATAGGGATATTCACTTGCCAAAAAACGTTCAACCTCTGAATCAGAGTCCTCGGTCAACATGATAGGGTCAGGATTGACATGGGGTTTTGGCTTGTTCCTCGCCATTCAAGAGATTCGACGCGCATTCTTTTTTCCTTTAGCATTTGCAGTAGGTTGAGCTTTAGGCTACTTGCCCACGGGCTTAATAGATTTGACATCCTTGGTCACAGAGTGGGGTAGGTCGATAGGTGAGTCGGGTAAGGGTTTAGGTAAATGGATACTGTAGGGTACCGGGGGTATGACTTTGCTCTCGGTCACCACAGGTTTGTCAACCTGTAGAGGATTCGAATCCTCAAAACCATTTCGCGCAAGAAAATCATTCCAGCAGTCTCGGTGTAACCCCAGATGACAAACAACAATCATTTTAACCAGCCCATAGTGAAAGAGGCTGCTGTCAACCTAGTTCCTTTTGTATTTTTTAGACATTTTGAACAGGATTCTATGCAGATAGTATCATATTAAGCTCGAAACCCATGAAAACCATAAGAAAACGAATGTGGTGCAAGAAAACAAAACCATACCGACCTTCGCAGGTGATGAACTGTTTAATGATCATCAATAAGTCATGCCAGCGTTGTTTAAGCATGGTCACAGGTAAACCTTTGTCACAGGAGCTAACCTTACGCGACTGAAAGAGCAAAGTCCAAGGGACTTCTTCTACCTTACAATTCTTGGACCATCGTTGTCCAGTGATAGGAAAACCCGTAGCAAGACTTACAAACTGCTCGTCAATTTGCAATTGAACATCACCGACCTTGGCTCGACAGCCATCAAAGGTCAATGCGAATTGCCTAGCAACGCAAAGGTTAAAACCATCAGATTTCTGTATGAACGGGAGCCACCCATTTTCCTCAAGGTCACTACGGGCACTGTCGAACATCAGTAGAGCCTGGCTACCATTCGGTTCAGCCCTCATGACTGGAGCCATGGTGCGAGCACATGGTAAGGGTTTGGGTCGAAAACACCAGCACACAGAGTCATTTGGTTTAACCACTATGAACGATCAAAGGGGAGGCATTAATGTGTGCATGCGAGGGTGGTGGAATCACTTACCGCCATGCAAAATATTAATTGCAAAGTACAACCGGCGTATTAACCCTCTGTTGAAACAATCATAACATAGTTCAAATCATACTATTCAACCGACCCAAAAATCAAACGATAAATGATATACCAATGCGCCATTGTAATATTTCAAACCATAAATATTCAATGTGAAATGAATCCCATATGTTTAACCAACGCGCCATTGCATAATCAAACATTTTAATCAAAGGTTTAAAAACATTATGACAATCGTTTTTATAAAATCGACAAGGCAATAATTATAACAATAAGGATCTCATCATATATATAAAAACCAAAAATAAACCATGACCCCTATGTAATTCAATGACTAGGGAAGTTTCAAAAAACATAAACTTTCATGCTCAATGCCTTACCAATTAAATAAAAATAAAGTTGCGCATTTAAAGTAAGAATAGGAAAATAGACACAGTTTGAAAATCTTTTAGCCACTTAATGATAATTCAGAGGTAAGTGCCATCAATAAAAGATCATGACAGTTCAAAGAACGATGGAGGAGTTTTCACGCTTACAGTCGTGAAAACTAAATGGAGACCAATTTGGAAATGTCGCAAAGAATGAAAATATCGTCTATTTGTAAAATGCGACGACAATTTGAAGTTCAGAAGACATAGGTGTAGGCAGCTTATAGGGAAATTGAAAAAATTGAATTGGTTGCCAACAGGGGTCTACATCAATTACTCCTCAGCTAGAAAAATCATGAGCTCTTGGTCATGAGCTCCTCTTCTCCAGTGTTGAAATCCACCTGGATCCCAAATTTTTCCTTGGAGTTGTCCTTCGGCTCCTCTCCAGCTGTGCTGCTGCTGCTGCTGCTTCTGCTTCTTCTTCCCTACTTCTCTTGCAGGCTTCCTTCTTCTCAGATTTCCTTTTCTGACTGCTTCTTGTGCTGACCTCAACATTAGCCTCCTGATATCCTGAATCACCTCGTCCAGCTTCTCTCATGGCTGGCTCTTTGTATGCAGTCTTCTCTGCTGCACTTCTATCTTCTGAATGGGCAGATCTGCTCGATCTCCCATGTTGTATTTATTTCTCTTTGTGGCACTGAGTGGCCACTCTATTGTAGACTCTAGCTCTGTCCTCACTAAATTGTTGCTGAGCTTCTTCCTATGGTAGTTCTGCTGCTACCATTTCTCCTCCTGGCATACTTCCAGCTTCTTCCAGCTTCTCCCCAGGCTGGTATGCTCCACTACCTGCTTCCAATTTAGCCTGTTGGATGTGCAAACTTTGTACCATCACCCTCCTTTCCAGGGCTTCCAATTCTTCATGCAGGTCAGAAAAATCCATGTTGTCTGTTTCTTTTTCTGTTGCAAGCTCCAGTGCTACAGTCATCTCTGTTTTAGCTTCCTGGCTAAAAAATTTGATCCATTATTTTGAATTCTCCTCCTTTTCTCCTTGGACAAACATCAGTGCCTGTTCCATTTCTTCCTCCATGACAGTATCTGTTGGCTATCCTCCTGTTGTTGTTGCATCTGCAACACATGCTCTGGCCTCAAATGGGCTACTTGGTAGGAACACCTCTATTCCTCCAATCATCAGAATGCTCTTCTGATCCTCCTCCTAGATGGTACAAGTTTTTAACTTGTCATCATCTTAATTCACATGGTCTGAAAAACCACATGAATCTTCACTTAACAACACTCCTTGCTGATCTGGACTCTCCCCTGAGTTCACGAGACTTTCATACAGTCTCATCTCTTTCCCCTTGCCCACTTGGCAGTCTATGAGATCCACTGATCCCATATCATTGCCCACTTGGAAATCTGAACTTTCACCATTGCTCCCCTGGCAGTACACGAGACCTTCCATTGATCTCTTTCCATTTCCCACCTGGCAACTCGAAAGTTCACCTCTGCCCACCTGGCAGTTTATGAGATCCTTTGTTAATCTCATATCATTTCCCACCTGACAATATGAATTTCCATGGTTGTCCTCCTGACAGTCTATGAGATCCTCCAATGATCTCATTTCATTGCCCACTTGGCAATTTGAAAATTCATCCCTGCCCTCCTGACAATTTATGAGATCTGAAACTGATCCCTATTCCTTATCACTGAGGGTTTCTCTGACTTTTGGCTCACAGATTCAAACCAGCTCTGTGTCACTGAGGCTTTTAGCATACCTCAACCACATTTTCAATATCCTTTGTTGTCTTCTGGCCAACAATTCCTTGACTGGCCACTTCACCCTCTTCTTTATGGGCCAATCATACACCCAATGTGCTTCTTCATTCTGTTGCATTTTCAATGCAAGATATTCCATTCTCACTCTTATCTCAGTGAGTTCCTTGTCAATCTCTTCTTTACTCATCTGTTGGTGGTCTCCTCTTCCACCACGCTCATGACCTTCAATAGCCATTTTCTTCCTCAAGAACGCAAATGGTCCTTCTGGCTCAGCCCACCTAGATGTCTATTGACTGTTGCACACCTTGCAACAATCTTCACAGAGAATCATTACTCTGTCTCCTCCTTCACCTACTGTCTATAAGTGATCCTGGACTTCTGATACACTTGATGTCACAAGAATTTCTCCCACCATCTCTCCTTTGCCTGTGAACAAAGTAATGATCTCCTCTTTCTCTTTTGTCTGAAATCTACAAACAAAAATCAACTCTGATACCAGATGATGGTATTAGACTATATCCCCTCACAGTCCTCCTTTTGTCAGTGATCTGCAAACAAAAAAATATTTAGCTCTGATACCACCTGATGGTATCAGACTGTTCTCTTTATCTCCCCTCTGCTACAAAATTTTTAAAAAATCTACCCTCTGATACCAATTGATGCAGACCCCCTACCACAGCAGGGTCCACTAACCTCCCATTCTCTGGATCGCTCTATCCTTTGAGCCAAAATGGCTCTTTGGGCTCTTTATGGAACCCCTCGAATGAATCCACAGGTCCCTTTAATTCCCTGGCACAGGTTTTGAGAAAACTTGCGTGCGTGCCCCCTTTTTGGCGCTCTTCTCTGTTCTGAGTCAACACATGCCTCGATGTTGATTCCTTTCCAACTATCCCCTTCTTATCTGGTGACCTCGGGATATGACCCAAGGCTTAAACAAAAATCCTTTCATGTTTCAGGGTTTTGGGACTCTTGCATGCAAGCTCTCCCAGGCTCCTTGTCCTTCGAATTATTGAAACTTGAAAAAGGGTTGAGGTTCTTGGCTACTCCCTTAACCTCTCTCCATGTGAACACTTACTCGTGAACATGCGCTAACGCCAAAAGGTGATTTTCAAGGTTCGGGACTTCGATGTTCAAGAGTCTCGTCCCTTTGCTTCTTGAAACGCTGAATCCTGGTCCTTCCCCAAACCAGATCCGATGGTCCTGCATCCTCCTCAATCGATGACCACGATCGTTTCGTGATTTCATGAGTTGGGACTCCACGTCTCTTGACTCCTGGCCTCTTGAACACCTAGGTCCCAAAATGATGAAAAGGGTTTAATGGGCTTTGGCTCCTCCCTAATCCTCCATCCACGCAACCACCACTCTGTGACCATGCGCTTAACGTCAAACTGCTACTGGCTTTCGTGATTCAGGGAATCGCGATGCAAGCGTTCCCCCTATTCTCTGTCTTTCGAATCCTCGGTTCATGAAATGACGAAATCTCTCCCTCTATGAGAACAACGGCCCAGGCCCTTCTGAACCAACAACTGTGACCCCACTGGATCAATGGCCTACATCCTTTTAGAGATTTCCATGAAACCTTAACCGCTTGCCACATGTCCTCCTTGATGGACGGTCCTGGTCCTTTCATGAATTCTCCTTTCACGATTTTCGAGACTCTTCACTCTCAATCTCCCAGTGTTCGAATCCCCGAAATGTGGGTCTCTTGACATGCATCCTCTAAGATGGATGGTTCTGATTCTTGTAGGACTTCGACGAGTCCTCTCTCCTCTGTTCCTATGAGGATTAAACCCTGTGCACCTTTTTTTGGATCCGACGACCCATGGAAAATCGCACACTTCTCCCTCAAAGTTTCTGCCGTCCATTCTACCCTTTTGTGCAGCTTCCTAGGGATTAAACCCCATGCACCTTCTTATGGATCAGACGGTTATTGGTTCTCTGCACTAGATCTGATGGGCCAGATCTAATCTCTTGCGTGCTCTTCTATGTGCCCAGACGTAGACTCCAACGACCCAAATCTCGTCCTCTGCTCGATCCAATGGTAGCTATGATCTTCCTCCTGAGCTTTACGCTTCTCTCAGACTTAGAAGTTTTCTAAGTGTTGAAGGTCTCAACCTTCAGTTCTTATCTTTTGAAGGATGGTGTACACAAACACTTCCTCCTGAACTTCTATACTTGAAATAAGTCCGCTCCCGCACACTCCTTGTGCTACTGAGATTTCAAATAACTTAGATCTGAAGTATTTCTTGTAAATAAATGATTCACGCCTCCTGGTGTTCTTCGTCTCGATGCACACCTTGGAGAGCCTTTGTCCACAGAGTGTTCTACAACCCTGTGAGTGTCTTCTCTTTGACACTTCCCTTTCCTCAGAACACGAAATAGAGTTCTCTGGTGCACTCTATGCACTCACTCAGTGCCCTCTTGGCAGAGCTCTATAGAACTTTCAGTGGTTCTATCTTCTCTGAACTCAAAACAGAGTTCCTTCCTATGCACTCCTTGCACCTCTTCTGATGAAGGTTCAATGCTATCCCTCTTGAGATTTTCTAAGGTTACCTCACCTCTATCAATGCACACCTTGCAGACTATGTGCACTCCTTGCACTCGGAAACTCAAAGACGAGAAGAAATTGAAACTTCTAAATTACTTCACCAGTTATGCATTTAAAACATGAAATGCATAAAAACATGTAAACATCAAACACACAGTATGCAGGAAAAACTTCTTTTCTATTAATCTGTATGCCTATATTATTAGCACTCTGTAAATTTCCTAAAGGTTGAAAGAAATAAGAAGTCTACAAGCGGTAACTTTATCCAACCGCTTTTGAAGCTGGGATCTAGCCCTTCCAACTTTAGAGAGGGATCTCTCTATGTGATTTAGATATGTTTCAAATTTTAAAATATTAGGCTAGGTAAACAAATAAGTTGGTTTTATTGTTGTAGTGTTTGTCGAGTTGGCTGAGATAGTTTACACATCCATTTGGCCATGCGGTCTGCATCTTAAAAATGAAATCCAAACCAAAAAAACAAAGGAAATCTTTCACAGGGCGAGATGATATAATCATTGGATTGTTTAGTAGCATAAATGAGGAATAACAGAAAATATGAGAAAGACAATTACAACAAAGAAGCAGTTAAGAATTTCTTTATTGTAAAATCAGAAGATAGAACACTAAAATGTTTTGAGTCAGAAACAGGGTATATGAGATAAATCCTGCAACGTTCGTTACTTCCGAAGATTAGATTTAGAAAACAGTGTGATAACAAAGAGAGAATAACATTCAACTTAGAGAGAAAAACATCACCAGTGAATACACGCAAGAATCCTGTAAAAGTGCCTCTTTGTATTAATGGAAGATCTCTTCAAAAATATTATAGTCTGATAGCTTGCAGGGCGTGAAGATCAACAACCCCCAATACTTCGAAAAGTGAACTATTTATAACTACAAATTACAAATGACCCTGTCATTAAATATCAGGACATGGTAAATCTATTTTTATCCTAACTAACTTAACAAATTACAGAAATCTAGGAACTGCTTGATGATGTGTTATAACTGCATGCTGTTTCCTGGGTGAATCGTTGGTGAGGCCTCTACATGACCTCGTCTAACTGGACTAGGAATGCTCATTGATTACTCGATCAGATCACAGAGTTCTTCCCATCGAAGATGACTGGGAATGTTGACTTTGAGTAGCCTTCGATAAACTTCATCCATTTCTGTGTACTTGTCGAAGGTAGGTTTGGTGATGAAGATGTATCAGATCTCATGCTGAATACTGATGTCCAAATGAAGTGCATCTAGAAATGCCTTGCCAGTGATGCTACCTTGAATCCCTAAAAACTTTGAACTGTCCTTAGCCACATCAGCCAGTCTCTTTTTGTAGTCTGGGAGTGTCATCAGTTTGTCATTAATTACCTTCAGACCAGGAAGACCTTTCTTCTGGAGAGCCTCAATCTTAGTAAAAAACCTTTGTACCCCTAGGTCCATGACCTGAACCTTTTCTTCCAGCTGAAGCATCATTCCTCTCTTGGTCAAAACTCTCTTGACCTCAAGGATGGTCTCTGTTCTATCCCCAATTTTCATCTCTTCCAGGTCCTCCCTGGTCTTAGAATTTAGGAACTTGATGATTTCATTAGCCTGTGTGGGCATCTCTCCCAATTCCAATCTGATCTTCTCAATGGCCTATTTGCTTCTCTGCACCAGTTCATTTTTCTCAAACATGATCTGTATCATTGGCCATATCTCCTTCATAGATTTGGTGATGTCTGTCGAGACACTTTCTGTAACTTCAGCCAGAGTTTTACCTGCCACTGTTTTCTTCCGGAGCTGTTGTAACTCTTGTTTGAGCTGGTCTGACACCTGCTTCTCCTTGGAGAGGCTCATCTGATAGGAAGATTTGAGTTCCTAAAGGTTATCAATATCCTTCTTGAGCCTGCTAATCTATGCTTCCTGCACGTTCATCTCGTCCATAGATTTGGCCAATTCGGCTGTCTTTTCCAGTGATGTCAGTGGATTCGTCGATGGGACTTATGTTACCGATGTTGTGCTCACTCCTGAAAGTGGAAATGCACTCAATGGAATGACTTCCATTGGCTTCAGCTGTTCTTTCTCTTTTACTAGGTTCTCCATCTCAGCTTCCATTTCCTTTAGTTGTGCATTCTGCTTCATGATCGGTTTAAGCATTTCATATTTTTCTCCTTCTATCTTTGTTATTTCCTTCGCTTGCGAATCCTCTGTTGGTGGTAGTTTCAATTGTTTCCTTAAGGAGGCTATGTCAGCATTTTTCTTTTTAATCATCTCCTTGGCTACTTTCATGTTTGAGGGGTCGTACCCAATCTTGAGGACCAATTCCTCCAAAGTCTTGATCTTGTTTTCCTTGGTAAAGGATGATATCTTCTCCAACTTCAACTGCATTTGGACGTTGTTCAAGGACACTTGCAACTTGGACGCAGTAGTGGAAGGATGTGCCAACATATGGAAAACCAATTCTCCTGTTTGGTTGTGCAGATCCATCTGATTGGCCGGATGCACATCTTTAGTTTGGAATTCAAAGGTGGCCCTTTTGTAATCAGTGATTACCTTTGGATCCAGAACCTGGGCTTGGAGGAATGACATGTGCATTCTTCCCTTCTTAGTGTCAAATGCCGATAGCAGCCTATGTTGTGCTGTTGAGGTTTGCTTCCAGAACTGGGTGCAAGTGCTGTTGGTCAGAGTCTGATTCTTTTTCTTGATCAGATCATACTTCTCAAAGATTCTCAACTTTGGTCCTATCTTGCCTGGCTGGGTGGTTGATGGAGTATCTGTAGATTTCTTTGGCAACAATGAGGTTATGATATGCTGGAGGCTTGCACTGAGGGGCGGCCTGTCAACTGTTGTCACTGTAGTAGATGTAATTTCCTTTTCCCCAGTCGGTTTGGGAGCTGGACTAGTTTTGGGCCTCTTGGTATGCAGTTGAAATTATTCTGACGATACTTCAGTGATTGGTGATGACGAATCTCGCCTAGGCCTTTTCTCTTTCAGAACCTGTGGTGTGGTTGTTTGTAACACAGTGGTCGGGGTTTCCTATTGTTCTGCTTCGACCAAATTGTTTGGTTCCCATCCTGTCTGGTTTGCGAATTTCTCGACTTCGGGCCTAGATTCGTGGACATACAGGATATTCTTGTTTTTCACCCTCATCTCGGAGATAATCCCGCACGGGTCATAGTGCCATGTGAAACTCATGGTGAACTTCATTTCCTTCAGCAGCCTATTTGCTTCCTCTCCCGTGCCACGATTGTTACAGATGAAAGAGTCAATCTGCCCTTTGATTCTAAGCTGTTGCTTTTTCTTTAGTGACACAAAGTGAATATCATCAGATTTTATCATCTACCTTATGTACTCCAGAGAAAAGATTCTGATAGGCAGGTATCTAGGCATCTTGTACGAGGCCAACTTGCACCCATATAATCTAATCTCAGTGTGATTTTGGTATAAATATCAATCACCAATCTTTGTGTGATCCGAGAGATGCAAGATCCTCTGAACTTCATCATTTATCCTAGGTTCAGGCCTGTCGCTAAGCATACTTACCACTGGGTGATAGAATTTCTCGATGAACTGTTTGAAATTGAATTCTGTGGAGTTATGCTTGAGCAGGGAGGTCCATGTAATTACTGCCTGGGGTTTGCCATCTCCATTCATCTTCTACATGGAAAAAGCAAATTTGTCCACTTGGAAGAAGACGAACAAGTACGCCAGTATTGAAGAATATCGAAACATGCCTTCCGTGACGAAATTGACCAACTGTTCATAAATATTATTTGCCAGGAACGTGCTGAAGTCAAACTGGGTAGTGGGCTTCTCATCAGTGGAGAAAATGGAAAAAAATCCCAGAATGGGTTCATCTACCCACTGATCCGAATAATAACCCAACGAGGCACATAGGGACGAGATAATCTGGTTTCCTTTGGTTGAAAACATGGAAGAAGGATAAAGGAGATTTGTAGCAGGGTGTTGAGCGGATTGTGGGAGGAAAAGCTCAAATATCTGAGCTCTTTGAGGGAAAGTCATCTTCTGGTATAATTCTGTAAGAATTTCAAGGTTAAAAGGTGATGCGGAGTTAGCTCGGGATATTTGCATCATTTGGTCGATGGTTTCAGGCGTGATGAGGAAAAGGACTTCTCCAGATGAGGACATGATGTCTCTTTGCTCAAGAATATATTGGGCTTGGCACTTGAGCGAAAACGCTGGAAAATAGTGAATCTGAGGAAAGAGATACAGGGGTAGGTTGGACTCCCAGAGTCCAATTTCGTCACTTTGGTCCAGGAAAACTTCTTTGAGCCATGACTAAAGGTCTGCAAAATCGAAATTGCACTTTTTATCTGCGATTAAGTAATCTTTGTCAGCCAGTGGGATCTTGTTGAGGTCGACAGGAGGCGAGAGAAACAGATTCTCCTCTCCTTCTACTCGTTTTGACTTTGGCGCCATTACTGTAACAGTACCTGCAAAAACAACGTTAGCGGGGACGACTGTAGATGGGGGCGAATGACTGTAACGAAGAAGGAAACGATGTAAACTTCTCTAGTGCGATAAGTGGGTAAATGATGAAGGAAAAAAGAGTGAGGGTAGTTTTGAGTAAATGGGTGTCCGTTGGGCACGGGGGATAGGTCAACTAGTTAACAGATAGGTTATCCAGTAATAAATGGCCAACAGATCACTTAGAGTGTGAGATGGAAGGTGACAGTGACTGAGGAATATAGATGGGTGAAGTGGCGGCTACTGATTGGGGTAAAAATCATGGTGAGGGGGCTTGCCACGAGTGAATGGGGGGAAGGACTGACAGAAATGATGGGACGTGACTTTTTTGGAAAGGTGGATGATGACGTCAAGAGGTGACAAAGGTATGTCAGACGGTAGGAGGCGGTGGGACTCGGGATCGGTAGATTAATGCCACGTATAGATAGGGACCTGCTGGAGGAAAGATTTTGTTCCAGACCCCCCCCTCAGTTAAACACAGATCAGTCAAGGGGGTCCGAAAAACACCTTGAGCCGTTGATCTGTGCGCTCGCTTCTTGATCGCAGATCGGTGTGCGTTCTTTATCACACATTCCGGACCCCCCCCCTCCATTAAAGGCAGAATGGACGGGGGGGTCCGGAATCCAATATAGACCATAGATCTGTACGCTTAAACTTGGGCTGTCTAGATGTGCGTGGGTATTATCAGCAATTTCGGACCCCCCCCCTCTCTGTTAAAGGCAGAATGGTCGACGGGGGGGGTTCTGGAAGTATCTGTCTGCCGTGGATCTGAGTGCAATCATATGGACCATTGATATATGAGCGGTACATAAGTGAGGACAAGGAAGGTACATGCACCGGGGAACTTAGGATAAGTTTATTTCATGGGTTTTTTCCCAAGGCTTTTCATGCATACACCACCATGGGGTTAGACAAACAACATTTTAAGTATCCAAATCATGGTGTAATATTGATCATCAAACTGGTTTATTGGAGTAAAGCAACTAGTCTATATTCTAACCTAGCTTCCTATGACAACTAACCCAGCTTAGACTGTTGGGCTAATAACTTACTCTACCCTGGGGCTATCTGACCAAGTTTAGACAGTCTGGCCAGATTTATTCACTAATCTAACCTAGATCCTTTGGCTAAGATTGAACGGTTTAGCCAAGCTTATTCACTAATCCTATCAACATCAATTTAAAAAGAACTTAGCCATGCTTGAAAGGTATGGACCAAATTACTATTATTGCATGGGGCTTTTATTGAAATTCTTTTATGCCCTCTTTTCTTTTTCTTTTTCTTTCTTTTCTATCTTTTTCTTTTCTTTCTTTTTCCTTTTTATTTTTTATTTATTTATTTTTTCTTTCTTTTTCCCTTTTTTTTTTCAAATTATTTGTAGAATGAAAAATCATTTGTTAGAAAAAACACTAGAGAGAGATAATATTCCAGTCACCAGTTGATACTATAACTTATTGGGTGATAATAGCGGCTCCTCCTGGGGATGGTATTTCCTTGTGAAGTGCCAAGAATCTTGCTTCCTGATGTTCTGAAAATTCCTCCTTAGTCACCTTCGTTGCTTGATTGGTTTTATTCTCGAAAAATGGAAAAACAGTGGTCAACGGCTTAGGGCCTTCTCTTCGGGATTCAACCAACTGACTAAAGTTATTCACTCAGAAAATGCAGGTGAAAAATAAATATGGTATGTACAATGGAGAGTGTAACCTCGAGCCTCTACTGAGGCGGTAAATAATGCTTCAACATTCTGCCATTTGCAGGTCCTCCTGGCAGATCTGTCCCATCCGCGTTGTTTAGCAAGAAAGTGTTATTTCCTCTGAATGCTTGAATCATGTATGGTCCCTTCCATAGACTATCAAATTTTCCATGCTTTCCCTTGTCTTCATTTCGGTCATCCCATCTCAGCACCAAATCTCCCAGCTCAAAATCATCTTCCTTGGTTCTTTTGTCAAAAATATTCTTGATGCTTTCTTGGACTACCTGGGTCTTGTTGTATACCTCTTCCCTAAACTGCTACAAATGGATCATCTGATTGATCCTTATTTGTGATTTGTTTGGCTCGGCTTGTATGTCTTGGAGCAATTTCATGACAGGGATTCAAAAGGAAGTGGGAAAAACTGCTTTTGTGCCATCGACCAGCTGATATGGTGACATACCAATTGACCTTTTGGTGATCAGTCTGTCAGCCCATAATGCGAAAACCAACTTGTTATGCCATGACTTCTTGTTTTCCTGCAATGTTTTCTTGATGATGTTTACCAAGGTTTTGTTTGAGGATTCCGCTAGCCCATTCCCCTGAGAGTAATAAGTTGTGGAATGTCCCAAAGCAATATGGTACTGGTTGCAAAAATCTATGAGTTTCTTCGATCGAAAAACAACTGCATTATCAGTTATAATCTTTCTAGGACATCCAAAGCGAGACAAGATATTATTTTCAAGAAATTTAATAATGACAGAATCAGTGGCTTGCCTACCTGGTACTGCTTCGATCCATTTTGTAAAATAATATGTGGCTGTAAGAATCCACATGTGTTGACCTGAAGAAGGGGGGTGTATTTCTCCAATGAAGTCCAATTCCCATTGCTGGAAAGGGGCTTCAACTGACATTGGTTTCAAGGGTAGAGGAAGAAGTTTCCTTTTGCCTTCAAATAGCTAGCATTGATGACAGGAAGTCACTTTATGTTGTACATCGACGAATAAATTTAGCCAATAGAATTCGGCTCTAAGGATTTTGTTGGTCGTAGTCTTCTAGTTCAGATGACCACCACAATATCCTGCATAAAATTCTTGTAATACTTTGTCAGCTTCATCTTTCAAAAGACAATTTAACAGAATACCTCCATGATCTTTCCAATACAGATTGCCTTCTAGAATGCAAAATTTTAATGCTTTCAACTTCAAAAACCTAGCTTTAGTCTTAGTCAGACCAGGGGGAGCTTGTAAATTATGCAAAACAAATATTAGGTCTGCGTACCATGGAGAGTTGAGAAATACCTCTCTCATGCTTAGAGTCGCCTGCTCACCCTGTTCATCTGCTGCAGCTAAGAAATTAATGTCAAGAGCATGGAAATTTGATTCAGCCATTAATTTTGCTAGACCTTGACCTTTTATTAGTTTTGTAGGCTTAATATCTATGTCATATTCTAAAATGACAGCAATCCATTTTCCTCTTCTTCCATCCAGATTGTCCTGGGTTAAAATGTCTTTTACTACTGCATTCAAAACATATGCAATGGTGTGGTAATGGAGAATGTATACTCTAAAATATTTTATGGATTTTACCAAGGCAAAAGCTTGTTTCTCCATTATTTTATAATTCAAAGCAGCATCTCTTAAAGCTTTACTGAAAAAGTATATGGGTTGTTCATACCCTTCGCTGTTTTTCTGTAGTAATACTACTGCAATGGTATGTTCAGAGGCGAAAGAAAAAAGATAGAAATCTTTGGTAAAGTCAGGACTGATCAAGACGGGGGCCTATGTGAGTGCTCGTTTGACTTGTTCGAAAGACTGCCTAGATTCAGTGTCCCACTTTATTTTTACATCCTTTTTTAACATATTTGTAATGTTTTAGAGGAGCTCAGCCAGGTTGGGTATGAATCTTCGTAAAAAGTTTATTTTTCTAAAAGACTGTAATTCTTTGATGTTTCTTGGGTGTTCTAATTTATGTATGGCTTCGATTCTGCTGGGGTCTATTTTGATTCCGTCCTTAGAGATTATGTGCCCTAGCAGTTTTCCTTCCTCTACTCTGAAAAGGCTCTTCTTAGGATTTAAAGAAATCCCAAATCTCCTGCATTTCTTAAAGACTCGTCTGAGATGTTGCAGGTTCTCATCATCAGATTGGGAAAACACAGTCACATCGTCTAGATAGATGAAAATAAATTTTCCTAATTCTTCCACAAAGGCGATGTCCATCGCTCACTGGAAAGTGGCTCCAACGTTCATCAAACTGAAGGGCATTTTCACATACATGAAAGTACCCCATGGTGTAGTGAAAGTAGTTTTGTCTTGGTCGTCTGGGTGAACAAGGACTTGATTATAACCTGAGAACCCATCCATCAAAGAGATTCGACTGGATCCGACTACCCTTTGTAGTATGTGGTCCATTTTTGGCAAGGGGTAATTGTCCTTCAGGGAGACCTTATTCAGATTTTGGAAATCAATGCAAAGCTCCAGATTTCTTACATGTTGGGACCAAATTTGAGACCCATTTGGAAAACCATAATGGGACTATGATTTTGGCATCGTACATTTTTTTGATTTCCTTTTCTATCAGGGGGAGTAACTTCGGATTGATTCTCCTAAGTTTCTGTCTGAATGGTTTTTGATCTTCTTTTATTGGAATCCTATGTTGTATGATGCTGGTATCATAAGATTTCAATTCCTCATAACCCCATGCAAACACATCTGAATATTCCTTGAATAGCGCAATGTATTTGATTTTTTTCTCAGGGGGCAATGATTTGGACAATTTGACCATCCTGGGTTTCTCTTCGGTCCCTATATTATAATCTTCTACTTCTTGACCACTGGCTTCAATTTTCGGTTTTTTGGCTAGATCATTAAAATCAAACAAGTCCTCTAAAGGAACCAAACCCCTAGGTAAAACATTACTTTTCAAATGCAAAATATCGGACTCCATCTCATCATCACTTAACTCTCCTGAATCTATGCTATTTACACTATCATTTTCGAAATCAAATCTTTTTACATTTTCATCTTCATTCTCTAAATCTATATTTGTACATTCAAAATCATTTTTACACTCCAGAAAGTCTTCAATTTGATCATCATTACCAAATACCTGCCAGTACCTGATGTTGTCAGGAACAGTTGGTCTGCACTTCACCTCTACTATGTATGGGCGAGTAGAATGAAAATGAATCTTACATGTGGCTGCTGACATAGCCAATCTGTCTACCAAAATATTTTGTCCCCTAGGCATTACCTGCAAATCAACTTCAGTGAAACATCTAAGGGCATCAAGAACAAGATTCCTATAAGCTCTAAGACGAGGATGTTTCACAACATACTCACCTTTAATTTGCTTGATTATTAACTTAGAATTACCTCTTACCATAATCTGTTTGGCACCAACTCTTTTCAAAAGTTTCAGACCGAGCATCAAGGCTTCATACTCGATGATATTGTTAGTGCATTGGAAATTTAATTTGTAAGAATGGTTTTCTGAATACCTGGATCTGTGATTATGCAACCAAACTCCCACTCCAACTCCTTCTTTGCTTACTTCTCCATCAAAATCCATGCTCCAGAAATTTGCCAGTAATTCTTCAGTTATCACGTTTTTCTTTCTTTCTACCTCGATGATTTCTTGGCCTTCGTCCGTACCAGATGTATCTTCTCCTAGTTGAGTAATTTTCTCTCCCATGTCACCATCATTATACAGGATAAAAGAATCTAGGTCAGAATGTGCAGAGTAAAGAGAATAGTTGTGCAGTTTTTCTTGGCTGTTGACCATGTATTTCATCAATGTTTCTCTGTATAGCCTTCTTTGTTGCCTGAAAACTGGGACAGTGGCATATGACATATCCAGCTATAGGGTACCTCTCAACTTATCCCCCCAAGACCTGGATAGCAACATTCCATACTTCGAGGGGATGTCTTCAACTACCACATCCATGACCATGCTATTGTTGGGAAATAATAGCCTACGAACTAGAAAGCTAGGGTTAGGCTTGCATGCATATCATGACCTTAAAGAAATCACTTTTAACCTATCACCCCAAAACTCAAAACCCCTTTTTCACACACAAGCATGGAAAGGACCTACTAACCTTTTTACTGATGTTTGGTGTAGATCCTCCGTTGCGCTTCGTCTGCTTGCTTGCGCTGCTCCTTCCAAAGACAATCCTGCAATCCAGACAAAACACTACGCATGCATGCTATTTTTCTACTTGAGGGTTAGAGACTAAGCATAAATCGAGTAAGACATATATAACTCATGCATTGGGATGGGAAAAGTATTCTTTATTATTTTCAAGATGAATCAACTTACAATCAATGTTGAGACCAGCCACCGTTCCTTGATCCTGATCCTGGGCTCCTCCTCTTCTTTGTCTTCCAACTGCTTTGCTTTAATTCTCCTTAAGCTTGAGGAAAGGCTAAAGGGTTGGGACAAATGGATTCGGCAAATGGGCAGATTTTCTTTGCTATGTTTTTCCTCCTCCAAATAGTACCCCTACCTCTTCTTTTATAGGCTAGAAGGAGCTAGGGTTTTGGACGAACTCTCGGCCATGCATGGCTGGGAGTTTCAGTTAACTGACCCATATCTTTTTGTCCTGTCGGCAACTTTCCTATTTTTGTTCGTTGTTAGGTAAATGCGGGCTGTAGTAGGCTTGCCAGCATTCCAACGCGTGTAGTAGTAGGCCTGCCAGTGTTCCAACGCGTGCAGTAGTGAGTTAGGGCGCGTGTCACTTGATTTAAGAGGATTTTCAAGAGTTTATTCAGCATGGCTTTGGCAAGGAAGGGATATGAGTTGGCCTGATGCCAGGTAAGCATGTGTGGTGCAATTTAGGGTTATAATAGATGCCCCCTAATGTGTGAGGTCAGAAGAGCATCTGATGGCCGAAATACATTACCAATTATTTACCAATCTGTACTGATATGCTGAATGAGTGAGCCCAGGAATCAGGAATCAGGAGGTGCCGTCTGCAAAAAATAAAATGTCTCACCGAGGCGGGCATGCCCATGCTCGGGATAAAATAGAACCATGGCTACCAATCAAATACACTGTAGATCCATGTCAAACAAATATGAAGAGTAGCCGCGAACAATACACAGCGGAGCTACATCTCGAAATCAGAAAGATATACATATAAAGTATCCATCTCCCAGAAGCTGATTCAGCCTGATGGCTGTACTTCAGAGCTCGAGCAACAACTTCAAAATCTTCTAAAACTCAGGTAGGAGTGTAATATGAGTGTACAACTGCACTACCCAGAGGTCTTCGACGGCTTGTCGGTTATGGACTTGATAATCTTGATGATCAGACTGAAGGCTTCAGTGATTTTGAACAAAGACTTGATTGGACGTTCAGGATGGCCGGGTATGCAGACAAGAGACATATTGCAGAGGGGCCGACTCAGCCTCAGTGACAAAATTACCTTGGATAATAGCACAACAAGTGATAAGACTCAGGCAACATATCTGTTAATCATAAGTCTACGAAGCAGGAGGCAACGCAAACTCTCCATATGTTTGGAAGAGTAACCAAACGGTGGAGGACACAACTCTATATAACGAGCAAAGCTTCCTAAGGTCATACTACATCCCATAGTCTAATGAATCAAACAGACAGATGTGATTTATCCAAGGGCGACTCATGATGCTGCCAATAAAGAAAATACTTTTCCCATCCTCTTTTTGGGGTATATTTGATTTTTTTGTTCTTT
>ML789947.1:164873-175538 GCA_009831015.1 Picea engelmannii
TAACGAGTGTGAAAGAATAAGGTCACTCAACGATCTTTTCAATTTTAGGGAGTCTGAAAAGAGCTTAACTATGGACTCCGGGGGGGTTTCTTTTTCGTAAATTTAGTCCCTCAGGCCCAAAAAAGGAATAAAATATTACCTGAGGATACTCTTCTAAAGAATGAGAATTCAATAGAGTATTCCTTTGTTCGTACAGTTGACCGTCCGGACCGAAAAAGGGGTAAACTACCGCCGGACAGACGTGACTTCAAATTTCAGTTTAACGAGCGTGAAAGGTCACAAGATTGCTCGGAAATCTTTTCATTTTTAGAGGGTCTGAAAAGGGCTTAAAAGGAGACCCGTTTAAGGAATGTTCTTCTGGACCAATTTAATGAGTGTGAAGAAACAAGGTCACTCGACAATCTTTTCATCTTTAAGGAGTCTGAAAAGGGCTTAAAGAAGACTCCATAATGGTTACTTTTCTCAATTAATCCGGATGAGATCGAAAAGCATAAATGCAGTCTTGCCGGATGTTGCTTTTGGATCTCCAAGCGAGCTTGAAAAACAACAAAGTTAGCTCATGATAGACTCTTTGTGGGTCGATGCCTGGCATCTCCTTGGGGGAGTTGTATGCTCCGACGAAAACATTGTCTATGACGCCAGGGGTTCTGGAGATATTGATAGGTATCATTTCAAAAATGGTTTCCATATTACCCTCAACATAGATCTTGTGTGTAGCTAAGGGATTAGTATGAAAAGACCTATCTCCAGTCATAGTCATGGTGAAATCTCCTGCTTTGATTCGGCTTAAATTTGGGAGGAAATATGATCTGTGATGAAGATCATCGCAAGGTTTGTCTAGACTAGTCATTTCTTCGATTACTACTTCGTCAGAAGGTCTAACGAATCGGTAGTAGCAAGAGAATCCTGAGCCCAAATAGGCTCTGGAAGTGGATCCAACTCTCATGCAGGAGTCAGATCAGGGTTAGCTGAAGCTTGCTGGACTAAAGAGTACACTACTTTAGTAGTCGACAAGGGCATGGACATGTCGGAGTGCCCTGTCTCATCCATCGTGGTTGATGGGGAAGGAAGAATCCACGGATCCTCAAAGTAAGTCGTGTGGAACAACAAAATGTGAAAAATCTCAGCCTTGTGGTGATTCGATATAAACTTGACATCATTATGAGGAGGTGGGTAATCAAAGGTACCCATCAAGGATGGGCACAAACCAAATCCTACGTTAATGACACCGGGCTGAGGATTATCAATCATGGGAACCGTGGATGCCCCCAAAGTTGGGTCAGGTCTAGAGAAGGACAATTGATCAATGGTCACTATCCGACCCTCGTGTGGAAACAACAAGACTCAAAAAACTGTAGCAACCATAGCTTGCATAGCATAAGTCCAACTCTGACCTAACAAGAGGTTATAGTCGAGGGGAGCATTGACTACCTCTACTTCAATGCACATGGTATTCCCTCCTAATTGCACAGGGAAAAAAGGAACGCTGCCATGTGGTCGGAAAGAACGACTGTCAAATGTAGTGAGGAGAGTAGGTGATGGAGACAAAGCGGGCTGACCAATGGCTTTCCAACATGCTAACGACATAACGCAAGTTGAAGCACCCTCGTCGACCACCGTGTGGAAGATATTCTGTGTAAAATTTTTCGTGGGATGAGCCACTACTATCTGAAACGCGACGTGGTAAGGCAGACAAGGTTTCAAGTCGGTTGTATCTAACATGATGGTACCCGGGTTACAAGTCTCAGTAGAGCCTAAAGCAGTCAACAAGGCTTTCCTCTGAGCAGGGAAGCTTTGGAGGACTTCCAAAGTGAACATTGCACAAGGGGTTTGCGATAAATCTTCCACCACAGAGTAGTTCTGGGTGGCCCTTGCGTTTGGGTTGTGAGAAGCTTTCTTAAATGAACCATTTGGAATGCGTGTCATTGTCTCACCCAACGTCTTCTCGATCTGTAGAGGAAGAGATGGGATCTCAACTTCTTTACCCTTCTCAGAGGTGCTTGGTTTACTATAGTTGTGTGCTCTAGTCATTATTAAAGCATCACCCCTAACCATATATACGTTCGTGGGTGAGGAGTTGTTTAAAGGAGGGCAGGTTTCCTGGCTTCCCCCTTCGACACTTGTAGAGGCTTGAGTTAAATTTTGCCCATGCTGAAAGGAATTAGTCAGCACGGCTTGTTGTTGCTGTGTGACAAAATTTTGGGCCTCTGCAAGTCGAAGACATAGATGGGTCGGGTGGTCTTCCGCACACAAGTTGCATGGATACCTCACCTTCCATTTTTCCGTAGTGCCCTCGCCATCATTATCAGTGGGTTTTTTATCCCCCTTATCCTTATTACGTTGTTTTTTCTTCCCTTCAGGTTGTTGGGTGGCCTTTGGGTTAGTCATCTACACAGAGTGTACTTCTGACGTTTGGGTAGGAGAAGCAGCCAGAGCAGTAGTCTGGCTGGCCGCTGAGTGTTGTATAGATAACTGTTGCAATTGCTTTGTCAATTGCTCAGCGGGCTTGGTTTGTGTTGAACCAACAGTACCATTAGCATGCGTTCCATCTCTTTGTCTAGTTATATCCAGCAATGATTGTGGAGCATCCGACAGGATGTTGTATAATAAACCAGACTGAGAATAGATAAGCTCAAACTGTTGAGCCCTCATGATGGCATCTTCTTCGGAGAAAACCCCTGAAGTCGTGACGTCTTTGGATAATTGTGGGACTAAAGACTTAAGGAACCACTCAAGCAGGAATGCTGGTGGGACTGGTACTTTGATTAGACTCTTTCAGCGTCTCCACTCTCGAATATGATCCGAGATATGGTCTGCTGTCGTCTGTTCGAAATTGGCTAGCAACTTTGTGCCAGCGTTGTATCTCACAGGTAACTGGAAATGGTTAAGGAAGGCCATCGCTAGTTCGCCAAAAGAAGAGTATAGTGAGCAATCAAGCTCTATGTACCATTTCGCGGCACTCCCGATAAGAGTGCATTGAAACAATCGCAACTGGATGGAGTCATATTTCAATGAGTTAGATGAACACCAAATATGGAAAGTAGTCACGTGATCACCTGGATCTTTGTTAGGCTTGGCCTCGAACTTTGGAATGTCCGAAGGCAACTTCATTGGCATAGGAGGCCAATGTGGATCATGATAGATAGGATCATTTAACAACCGTGTCAAATCGGGCAAGTGTAACGTCGCTAGGAATGGTAGTTTGGGTTGCTACTGATAGCCTGGGAAAAAGGGTCCTGGATTTTGACTGGCACCAGGTTGCCAGGAAAAGTTTGGCTGCTGGCCTGGATTCTGGTAGAAACCATAGCCCTGACCAACGTAAGGATTTTTCATCTGTGGAGACATCATTGGCTGATTCCCCATGAAGGAAATAGGATGTTGGGCATTCATCGTGTTTGACGGACTTTGGGAAGGATTACTCCATGTCGGTCCTGATGGGAGAGGCATAGAAGTCTGTCCAGGGTTCCATTGACTATGGAAAGAATTACCCCAAAACGACATTCCAGAGGAGGGAATGGATCCTTGTCCTGAGTTCCAAGGTCCTGGTATATGTGCCCCCGGCGTAGGAATAGTACCCTATGCAGGAGTAGATAGTCCAAAAATGGGTGTGCCCCCAGATGGGAAAGTAGTGGATGCGAAAGTGTTATTACCAAACGTCCCGTTCCAAACAAACAGTGACGAACCTACCAGTAGAGTTTGCGCAGGTGTTCCTTGACTCCCAGCTCCAAATGAACTTGTGTGTGCAGGCTGCCCGGCGGACTGCTGATGCAGACCACCAAGCGAAGGGGACAAAGGAGAGTTATGACCTCCAGCGTAAGGAAAAGCATTGAAAGGGACAGGAATTCCCCCAAGTTGACCTTGCAGAGGATCGTTAGAGCTCCCTGCCCCCAGACCCAAAGTCTGTAAAGTGGAGTGAGTGAGTGCAGGACTTGTGCCCGAACTAGGCATACCGTATGAAAACGAAGGGCCTGTTGCACTAGGTGTGAAGGGAGGTGTGGCCGCCACGATAGATAGGGTCGGTCCACTGTGCGACGTAGTTGCAGTAGAGACCGTGGTGGCTCGGACCAACGATGGCAAGTTAGGAGATGCTTCTCCTGTGGTGACAACGGTGGTGGGAATGGAAGAATTCCCAGAGGAAGTAACAACGTTTGTTTCCATAGCTGTGTGAGGCACTGACAGGCGTTCGTAAAATTGAATTGGAACAATAACTTGCGGCCAAGTATCAGTGTTTGTGGTTTCAACCGAACCAGGATTGGTGGTTGATGCCTCTGGGAGTTGTTTGGGCTCAATGGTTTGTAACCCGGTTGCTTCGAAAGACCCTTGTTGGTCTAGCCTCCGCCTCAATGGTGGCTGGGGTGGCTCAAGTATAACCGGCGGCAGGCCCAGAAGCATTCGTGACTGGCGGAGCCCTGAATCCTCCACTGTGTGAGAAGATCCAAGACACACTAAGGTATTCTACACGATCAAACAGTAACACACACTAAAAAAGAATCCCCTATGAGATAAATCAAGCAAACACTAAACTAGTTGGAAGAACAGTTACAACAACCAACACTAGAGCAACTTACCGGTGCAAGTGCAACTCGAAAACAGAAGCACCCTCCAGGTATACTCTGCAAAGTATGGCCCGATGTCTATCCTAGGTACCATAGTATACCCCCGCAGTCACCTGTGTATGTCCTTAAAAAGATTGGCAACTAGTTTTCCAGCACGCGAACAGTCACCAGGCGGGTACAGTCGATAGTCGGGTAAACCACAATGAGTAGGGTATCAAGCCTGAAACCTGTCAATGGTATCGAGAGAAAATGGTCTGGAAGACAACTGAGGACCTTGAACGGATTCAAGACCCATGAAGCCCCGTGGCAAATGCAAACGACGGAATCCCTTAACAAATCCTCAATATGTGTTCTCCACTACGCTTGGTCCAGCTTTGGAGGGGTTATCTTCGCTACCTTTCCTCACGTGACCTCGTGTTTAGCCCCTGTGTTAGAGGGGGGTCCCAGATAACTTCCACGTAACTGGACTTCTACACTCCCTATCACAGACTCCAATGTTGGGTTTTGAGTGGCCTTGGAGAGTTTTCTCTCCAACCTATTCCAAGGCCCTAGTCTTGAGCTAGTTTGTGAACCCTAAAAATAAAAAGTCTAATAGATTTTAAATTAGTGTTGCTTTTATGGGATTTTTTACGTCACAAGGTATGAAGATGAAACTGATGGTGTGTAAAGACTCAAAGAAAAATGAATAAGAAATGCTTGGAAACAAAAACTTTTACAAAAAATGCAAAAACCAACAACTTTTCACCAAGAAAGATTTCTTTTTTCTTTTCAACTTTTCTAAGATTTCATGCAGCAAACATAGAGGAAGTTCACTCAATCTGTGAGCTACTTATTCTCTAAATGCACTGCAAAAACTTATGAACAAAAAGACTTCTTCCTAGCTATTGATGCAACAACACAATCTTCAAACAAAGAAGCAAATGAAAAAGATTTTTTTTTTTTTTTTATTTAAGTGCAAAATGAAGCAACAAAGGGAAAATGACGACAAGCACAAAACCAAGAAAACAAAATAAAATTCTGGCTTAAAGCACAGATCGCAAAGAACCAGAGCAAAGATGCACAAAGGCGATCAAGAAAGCACTGACTCCTACTCTTGTCTAAAAACCATAAACAAAATCTTTTTTTTTTTTTTTATCTTTTCTATCAACAATCAACTAAGAAAGAACAGGCTAAGGGTATGAGGCCCTAACCTACTGACTGTGCCACCCTAGACTCAAACTCCTGAGAGGAACACTTCTCACCACAGGAGGGGATGACTGCCCCACCCTGATTGAAAAGCACCCAATCAAGCCTGCTACTGTCACTGAAATAGCACGCGTGCAAACACGTGCTGAGCTATAACAGGGCGCGGGTACCCACAGGATGCACTTACACAGGCCGCGTGTATGTATGAATGCTAAGAAAAAACTAAACACAGGCAGCCCAGACCTGGAAAAGGCCTCTGGTATTGACAACCAGGGTCTCTTAAAGGCTTGGATGCTTCTTTTTTAACAGAAAAGAAAAATAATTGCAAAGAATAACAACACGCAATAAAGTAGACTGAGACAAGACTTCGAACCAGCAAGACTTAGACAGGATCCAGAAAATCCCCTAAGAATGTATAATTCTGACAGGGAAGAGGGTACTGCCTCTTAAGCTCTCTGACTCCTACACACTACTGAAACCTCTATAGCGAGCGTTCAAACGCAGGCTGTAAGAGGTTAGGGTGCGGGTCACACGCGTGCAGGCCTTATGCAGGCCACGTGTACCTCTGTGTGTCCCGATAATTACCGTCAAGCACAGTCAAGGAAAAAACTGGTATAAAGAACCAGGTTCCCTGCTATCTCTGACCTAACAGAAAACAAACAAACAAAGAAACAGAAAATATAATCCTTTAAACTACCCAAAAACCTCAACTAAATCCAGAAACCCTAAAGAGTAATCCCTAGTGGAGTCGCCAATTCTGTTGTTGGGAAATAATACCCGACGGACTAGCAAGCTAGGGTTAGGCTTGCATGCAGATCATGACCTTAAAGAAATCACTTTTAACCTATCACCCCAAAACTCAAAACCCCTTTTTCACACACAAGCATGGAAAGGACCTACTAACCTTTTTACTGATGTTTGGTGTAGATCCTCCGTTGTGCTTCGTCTGCTTGCTTGCGCTGCTCCTTCCAAAGACAATCCTGCAATCCAGACAAAACACTACGCATGCATGCTATTTTTCTACTTGAGAGTTAGAGACTAAGCATAAATCGAGTAAGACATATATAACTCATGCATTGGGACGGGAAAAGTATTCTTTATTATTTTCAAGATGAATCAACTTACAATCAATGTTGAGACCGACCACCGTTCCTTGATCCTGATCCTGGGCTCCTCCTCTTCTTTGTCTTCCAACTACTTTGATTTAATTCTCCTTAAGCTTGAGGAAACGCTAAAGGGTTGGGACAAATGGATTCGGCAAATGGGCAAAGTTTCTTTGCTATGTTTTTCCTCCTCCAAATAGTACCCCTACCCCTTCTTTTATAGGCTAGAAGGAGCTAGGGTTTTGGATAAACTCTCAGCCATGCATGGCTGGGAGTTTCAGTTAACTGACCCATATCTTTTTGTACCGTCGGCAACTTTCCTATTTTTGTGCTTTGTTAGGTAAATGCGGGCTGTAGTAGGCCTGCCAGCGTTCCAACGCATGCAGTAGTAGGCCTGCCAGTGTTCCAACACATGCAGTAGTGAGTTAGGGCATGTGTCACTTGATTTAAGAGGATTTTCAAGAGTTTATTCAGCATGGCTTTGGCAAGGAAGGGATATGAGTTGGCCTGATACCAGGTAAGCATGTATGGTGCAATTTAGGGTTATAACACATGCTCTTTGCGGGAATCTGAACCAGGGTGATACACAGATCCTTGATCAAACCAATACATCTAACTTTACTGGAGTCAAACGAGTGTAAATACTTGTAAGGTTTGGTGACCTCCAGTCCCAGTTTCTCCATCATTGCTTTAGGCATCAGATTATGGGAAGCACCCGAATCTACCATAGCATTATGCAAGATTAGGTCATGTATATTTAGACTGATGTAAAAAGGAGTGACAACACCATTATCGGCTTGGCCATCCACTTCAGGTCCGAACAAAAGTTCACCATCCACTTGGCCATCTACTTGATCCTATTTAAGGTTCACAGTGTCTGAATGATTCGCCGATCCAATGGTTAAGGCCTTCGTGCCTATATCAGGTTCAATGGTTAGCACTTTAATCACTTGTGAACGATAAGCGTCTTTGTTCATCAACTCAAAAAGTGGAATGGGAATTTTTACTTTGGCTAATTCCCCTTCAAGGATGAAAGGTGTAGGGGCTCTGCTCTATCACATCAATTCTGGTTTGTCTACCACATTCTTCTGGCCAGAAGTACTTGGTTGATTAATAGATGAGACCTCAGGCTGCGACGATCTTTTCAAGATAGTAAGGTTTCTTTTTTCTGGAACTTCGGCATTACTTTTCTCAGGAATCTTTTCGACAGAAGGCTCAGAGGATTTTTTGGTTTCGACTACCTTCTTCATTTCAATCACCTTTTTTGGGGAACTTCCTTTTGTCTTTTTACTTCACAGATTACACTGCTGGTGTACCTCCAAAATGTATTTTTCGAATGCTTGTTGTTCAGCGTCTTCAGTTTCTTCACTTACTTTTGTTTGATTGAGAAGAAAAAGTTCTTGCTCTTCTTGGGTAAGGAAAATAGCTTTGTTATCGTGAATGCCCATGAGATTTATATGAGTATCCTCTAGTTCCTCAACCACTTCCTCTCCTTCATCAGCATAATTTTCTTGTAGGGGAGGTCTGATCTGTTGATCCGGACCTCTTTGGTCTATTTGATCCCTAGGGTCTCTCTGTCTGATTTGAGGAGGGTTTCTTCTGAAGTTAGGATTCTGAATTTGAGGAGCTGATGGGTTTTCTCTCGGAGGATTTCTTTCTGATACAGTAAGTCTTTCCATCATTCTTTCCATTGCTCTGGCCAAGGAATCCAATTTGGAATCGAAAGCTGATGTGGAAGGTTCCTCTTTAATTGTGACTCTCCTCTCTGACCTCTGTCGTGCCCTTTTTTCCAACAAATTGGCCTCCACACTTATTGCGCTTTTCTGCATGTCCTCCAGGGTGGTAGAATTTCTTTCCCTTAGTTGGTACGACATATCGATGTCAAAACCATCAGGGAATTTTATCAATTCCAGACCCTGTGGAGGTTTGATTTTGGTTGGAATTGCACTGTATGGGTTATTGAAACAGGTGCAATAATCTTATACTGTCTCACCTTGATTTCTTCTGATATTTTCGTATTCTGACAATATTTGGAGAGGGTTTTTCTTTACCTCCCATCTGTTTAGAAAACTCCTTTGAAATGCGATAAGGTCAAGGAATGAGGTGGCACATAAACCTTTATACCATTTCTTTACGTCACCTGTCAAACTTCGGGCAAACAATCTCATTTGAACGTCAGCCTCATCTACTTCTTGCAGGTCAAAATAATCATTAATTTTATCAACATGTTGTTGGGCGTTCAAAGGTCCCGTTCCATCGAACTGTGGGAGTCTCGTTTGATAATCTTGGGGCATAGAATGAAGAGGCGTGGCCAACACCAAGGGAGCATATCTAGCTTCCATCATAGGTGGAGGAGGTGGGATGACAAACTGGATGATAGGCGAGGTAATGACCGAAGACGAGGATGAGGAAGGATTGGCTAGCACCAATGATCCAGGGGGTCATTCGTCATGAAAGTTACACTGATCCAAAGAAGAAAAATGGTACAATGGCAGTGAAGTGGCAATGAAATGATTGGGTAAGAACCAAGTTTTAACAACATCTACAAAGGTCTTGATATATGGTTAAAAACAAAATAGATATACAAGGACCTCAAAAACTAAACCATACGCTATGCTATGACATATGGTGCGAACAACTAAAACCACCAACCAATATTGCAAGGCATGGTGACATTTTTAACACATGTAAGATGGGTGCACGGTTAAACATTAGTTGTTCCATTTGAATTGGATAACATTTGCCAGAGTAACGTCCAGCTCATAGTATTTGATCCATTGCCACGTTTGGAGTATAAATAGCCTGTTGTAGTGGTAAGATAACGGTTGCACAGTGATTTGGCGGGATATGGGGTTCAGTTTTGGCATATGTGAGGATAAAACGAATTGAACCCGTGCACATTCGACCAACTGAATGCTGTTACAGCCACGTTCCAGGATGTTCATCCGCGTTTGTAGAACAGGGAATCATTCTGTTGCTCAATAAAATCGCGCAGGTAGAATGGGGCATCAAAATCAGGATTACAGTTCAACCTACAGCTTTATATATCACATGTTTCAGCAGTGCGTAGGGAGAGATGGCTGTAATTTCTTGTTTCAGATGCCGGTCCTGTTGAAGTCGACCCTTCTCAGTTATAATTGGTTGTTTTATTTCTTTGCCAGTTTGTAACTTGTAAGAGAAATGTCTTGAAGACTGTATACAGAGACAGAGGACAGAAAGAGGATTATAGCTGTGTATTCCAGATTGCTGTTCATATGTAAAGTCGATTTCACTCTGTCATGATTTAGCTTTCTTTGCCTTTGAAGGTTGAATTGTAATTGCCAGAAGAAAGGAGTCTTGAGGGCTTTACATAGCATTCTATTCTGTTGCCGAAGTTGATGTTCAGAGCTTCCAGGAACATCTTTGTACCATTTTGTAACCATTAATTGGATCGGTACCCATTGGAGAGGGACCCAGAGACATAGCCCAGTGAAGGGGGTGAACTCCGTTATCAAACTCTTTTGTTCTTGTCTCTCATTTTCTGTTTCATATTCTCTTTCTATTGCTTTTAGTTTGCAAATTTCAGCATTTAATAAACACACTAATGATTTTGAAAACTCAAATTGCAAACTAATGATAAGCATTCATAGCTTTTACATGCACATATGTTGAGATCTGATGGATCAAGTTTGGTATCAAAGCAGGTTACTGTTTGTGCATAGTTTTTTTGAATGCTTACCAGGTCCAGGTTGAAGCTTGGTGAAGGAGAGCTAGTGGAAGGTGATCCTGAAATTGGTTCAAGGAGGAGAATTTCAAGAGAAACAATGACTTCTCCACGAGGC
>ML789947.1:185840-198115 GCA_009831015.1 Picea engelmannii
CAAATTATTTGCAGAATGAAAAATCATTTGTCAGAAAAAACACTAGAGAGAGATAATATTCCAGTCACCAGTTGATACTATAACTTATAGGGTGATAACATATACAAATGTTTACAAAGGTTGGACTATAACAAGTCTCAGCTCTCTCTCCCGAGATCTCTCTACCTGAGAACTCTCCTATTCTTACTCTCTACTCCCTACTCCTCGAGAGACTCTAATTACAAAAGAGGGCTCCCTTGAGGTTATCCTCCTATTCCACCTCTGTGCTATCACTATCTCAGAGTGGCTCCTACTCCTACGGTTACATTACATAAAAGTTGATGTTGCAGACCTGACTGATCTGGACTTAGCTGCAGGTAACCATTAAAGGAAACCCCAACCACTACCTATACAAAGGTGTGGTCAACTCTTACAACCTTACAACATGAATGATCCGTATCAGATCATATTTCAAAAATTCAAAATTGAGAGGGTTGCACCTCTCCCTTCCTCCATTAAATGCGTGCTGAATGCACTGACTGGCTGGCACACTGCTGACGTGGAGCGATGCTCCTGCATCACCATTCATCATTCTTGGGAAACATCAAGCTGCAAAGATACATGGGGAGGAACATGGATACCAGGAACATTTCAGGGCTGGAAGGGAGGCCTCTCTGGTCTAGGCTGGACTATCCCTTTCCCAATCCAATTGAAAAACCCAGCTTGAAAAACCCGGTTCAAATCCTGAGGATCGACATCGAAATGTATTAAGAATCCTGGCCTTCTAGGCCCTATGTTATAGTTACCTCTGCCCCTATTGTTTCTGCCATGACTACCTTTGCTGAAGAAGCTCATCCTGTATGAAACAATTATTAGCAACTAGCTCTTAATAGACCATACATGACATTCTCTAAATATGAAACAAAGTTTGGCTCATAAATTAACATAAGACCCATGCAATCCAATCCATAAAATTTATTTAATAATTTTCAAATGAGAAAGGGGTGAAGTAGAGTTCATGGGATATATAGGGGGATTGTAATAAGAGAAAAAGTGATATCATGACAGGGAGTAAGAACACGATTACTTCTCGACAATTCATTAAATAACTGACTGTACAAACAATATCAAATTATATCAATTTCCATCTATCTCTGTGTCATTTTTTATGACTGTAATAAAAAGTTTTAATTTTGATTTAGTGAACAAGGCATGCAAAATGAATTTGGGATCGTGAGGGGATTTATAATGAATGAAAAAGTGAGAGAATGAGAGGGAATTACACAGATACTGTTCATAAAATAAACTGAATCAAAAGAAAAACAATCATAATTCCATTCGAATCACAATCCAAAAGCATCCACTTCCAAGACCAAGATCCTTGAATTGTTCCTTAATTACATACAGGTTACTTGTTTTCTTCAATGAAACTATTTAATTTTCCATAATTCTTCAATTTATATCAATATGTGCATCCTACATAATGACTATGCAAATAATTTCCAATTCCACAGTAACAACATATCCATTCTAGCCATCGTCCTGTATACTCTAATGTTGATCTCTTCCTTTTAAAACAATCATAATATGCACAATGATTACCATTATCTCTATCCAATATTCATCCCTAGCAATCAAACAATAATAAACCCAAGATCAACCATCAATAGTCAAGTGCCATCAAACAATAATCAGGTCTGATTTAATGATACATTGGTCTTTTTAAAATCTGAACAGAACTAAGAGCATGGTTAATGAACCAAAAATACATACAGACCTTCAATAGTATAATTGACCCAAATCCTGATTCAACAACAACTTTAACTAAAACATGTAGCTATGAGCTTGGTATCCATGTGTACATTAATATGTACAGAGTTCCCCTTAAACAAAATACTCAATAAAGACAAAGCCATATAATACGCAAAGAGAACATAACCATATCGACACACAAGTGTCTCTTTTTAAAATTGATAGGACCAATATCATATTTGATGAACCGATCATAACACGTGTGTCTTTAAAACTCAATTGGAATCATGATCGTGCTAGGATTTAACACAGTAATGAGTGGAAAGACCATAATCGACCAAAGGAAAACTCTTGGGCTGTAGGTAACACATAATTTTCCTATTCAAACAATTTCATCATAGAGAGGAAATATGGAGACCTAATCAAGAAATGCTCTCTAAAGTCAGAGAGCCTATGCCCTTTCATAATTACCACCATTATTAAATTGGTCAACTAAAGTATTGACAGAACCAAAAGGTGCCCGAGGAAAAATAGAATCAAGTCAGGCTTAATGGAACCAAGTTTGGTTCTTGAGAATTTTATTGCAGAGAGGTAATGAAAGTCTTCTTGAACTTTGAAAACATAGAGGGCTCATAATATTTTTACCTCCTAGAAGGCATTACCATCAAGAAACAACCATAGGTAAACAAGTATAATCTCAGGAAAACAGAGAGTCGCGCTCTTTTGGAAACACTAGAGTCTTTCAACTTATGACCTGAATATATTGATAGAGCCATAAAGAAAATTCCAAAGTAGAAACAAGGCAATTCGAGCTCAACAACCCAGGCACACACATATGCCTCTAAAATTTTATTACAGAGAGGAAACGAGGGTTGATTTAAGCAATGAAGAATCCTCAAAAACACAGAGAGACTGTGTCTCTTCCCAACACCCAGGAGGTACATAACCTTCGAAATGCAATTGATAGTGAGGTTTACCACTAACATAATAGTCGGCCATTATACCAGATATGAGAGAAGAGAGTGTTAATACTCTTGTGAAACGAATTCCAGGGCACAACTTGTGGCCACTCAATACATACACAGGCCTCCATTTAACATTATGGGAAAAACAAGATTGGAATGTGGAATCCTTTCGGTGATAAAGATAGTAGGAAAATCCATAACAACAATATCTTAGGGCTTATCCAAAAAGAACCACACCACTGTTGACAGTTTCATTGCAACCTTGAGGATGAACCACAACAACGACCGAGATGAAAAAGGGATGACAACAACTGATACCTAGACTGGTGGTAAAACCCCATGATAATAAAGCTCTAAACTTGTTGCACTATTGATATGATTCCACAGAGAGCCAGAATAAACCCCAAGCTGAGCACCATTTCCTTTTAAGCCAATAACCAATGCATAGACTTTACAAGCAATAGCACCCATTACTTTCCATCAAAATTCCAAAATTTCATAGTAATCACAGAGAACACCATAACATAGCATTGAATACCGAGTCGAAAAATCAAGAAAGACACAGAACCCATGCAATCATGAGCCACCATTTGATTCTTAATACAAAGAGTCCATCATGGATGGAAATCAAAGAGCCATACCTGTGAAAAATCACTTCAAAGACGAGTTGGTTTGTTTTTTCCATTTCCAAAACCTGAAATCATGGAGCTTCCACAACCAACATAGAAAAATGAAACTATGTCTAGGGTGACGGGCTCAAGGGTTGTTTGGAGTAACATGCAATAAATGCACGTCTCTTTCTCACCTGGCCCTATTGAATTCTACATACTAGCCAATCGATCAACCATTAAATTCAACATATAATCATTGCATAAATTCAATGCCATGTCCATAGGAAAGATTCGATGCCATATCTATTGTATAGTGTGCCACCCGAAACATGTCACAACTTAAATAATAACCATATGTTAACATTACCATATGTGCCTCCATATAACTCTTTAACAAAATCACATGATCCTTTAACCCAATGTATGGTATAGCAACTAGGTCCACCATTTAACATTCTTCACAAAGTTTATATATAATCTTTTTGTCATAGATTTAGAACTTATCCATAGTTTTTCCTTTTGTTTTGAGATAACTCCCATACCATTTTATTATCTTTTTCATAAATCATGTACAATATTACTAACCAATGTTATATCATAACATAACATATCACCTGTAAAACAATATAATCCTTATACCCATAACACTGCCTTGTATTGCAAGTGAATATCAACAACATTTATCAACAATGCATCAACCAACCATGTTGTCATATCAAATGAAACCAAAACTGCATCATTAACTATATAGGACTGTGTAGGAAACATCATAACATCAACACCATATAAGCGTAACATGTCTATCTTTGCGCTTCTAGTCTACAAGGGGGTCCCACCTACTAGTTTATTATTATTATCATAAACAAATAATAGAACTTAGCAATCCTTTGCAGACATAATTCATCGTTGCAATTTTAATCGTAAACAAACTGGCAAATCCACGGGGAAATCTGTTTCCAACATATTAAGAACTTAGATTATTTGGTTTTGCAGACCATGTAAACATCAGATCAAGAATATAGACATCAAAATGATTATGCAACAAGGGGAAGTGAGCGGTTTTAAGGGAAAATGACTGGGATTTAGGGAATAACTCATGGAAAGTTCTAAGTATGATGGGATTTATCCCTATATGCATAATTATTCAATTAATCATAGTAAAATCATTCTTGACTTCAAGGAGAAAAATTTTTTGTTATGCTCTTTTGAATCTTGGAGCGGATGGAAGAAAAGGAAAGCAGAAAAGGGATAAAACCATGATCCGGATTTTATGAGCAGAACGAAATGACTATAGATTATTAGCAGGTTCTTAACACTAAATAACAGAGATATAGTAAAAATGGTTTTCTATTCAAAAAGGAAATAAGCTGAAATTGTAAAATGTAGTGGAAACAAGCTGGCTGGAATGGTGGCGGCTTATCTTTGAGAAGAGATGTGACCGCTGCGCTCATTCGCAAGAATATGATTAAAATTAGGCCCTGAAAGCCTTTTTACAATAATCAAGAATGCCAAAAAATCTAGACATCCAAAAACCTGACCCTAGGAGATGAAGCGCCAAAAGTCAATTGGGCCCCATTTGGGTAAGTTAGTACATCAACTTCCCGGGGTCGAAACTTTTGCATACAATCTCCGTTTTAGGCATATGATAGCCTAATGGAAAGGTATCGTTGAGGAGATTCATTTTTGGGTATCAATAATGCAATTGTCTCTTATTTAGAATCTCTATACAAAAAAACCTTCATTTAGGCCCTCAAAAGGGCCCCGAAAGTTAAAACTGCTAAAAATAGTAAATTACTAAAATTGCCAGAAAAATGTTTTGAGATAGTTGGAAAAGGTGGGTGGCCACAGATATCCAATTGGATAAATCCTCCATCCTTAGGAATAAATGGTCTGCATTGCATTGAGTTCCCCCATCATATGTGGAAATTTCTTCTGAATTTGGCCCCGGGTGAGCCACTTGCCTTGGTGCATGAGCTGCCCTACTTTGATGACTTGATAAAGCTAGATCCTTTGCTTTCAATTGCCCTTAATTTGTGTGTCCACAATATGATCCCAGGATTCCAGTTGTATGCAGTTGGGGTTTATCTCTATTGGTGTCAGTTGTTCTACTACTTTTGAGCTGTCCAATAATGGTGGGAAACAAGGGCGAAGGAGATCCACATTGAACACTGGGTGCAGGCCAAGGAAAGGAGGAATGTTGAACTCAAAAGAATTATCACCCATGACCTTGGTGATGGTGTACGGCCCATAACAGAGTGGGAAAATATTCCGATGGGGTCCTGTAAGGCATTCTTTCTGCAAGTGCAACCAAAGTTTGTTGCCCACTTGAAACTTATGTGGCACCCGGTGTTGATCATGGCGCTACTTGTACTTGTCAATAGATTTCTATAGGATCTCCTAAACCTGTTGGCATATGTGATGGATCCGCTCAATGAACCGAGTGGCTTTGTCAAGTTCACTTGGAGCAGGATATGAGTCGATTGAGGTGACCGCAAGGGGAAATGCAACATCTATGGGACCCAATGGTTGGAATCCCAACCCCACCTGAAAAGGGTTGTGGCCAGTTGAGCTATGCAGGGCTTGGTTGTAGTTATGTTGGACATAGGGAAGGATATCATCCCATGTGCGATGTTTCTTGGAATTATACATGTGAAGGATATGCACAATCATTCGATTTATTACCTCAATTTGGCCATCTGTCTGGGGGTGGAAGGCCGTGGATTTGGTGAGCTTGGTGTCTAGCAGTGACCAAAGGCTTGACTAGAATGTGGTGAGAAATCGACTGTCCCGATTTGAGACAATGGTTTGTGGGATTTTAAAATGTATTCAGACTCATTCAAAGAAGAGCTTGGCAATGGCCTCTGTTGTGATTCTCTTCTTCCAGGCAACCATAATCTCCATATTATAAAAGTGATCAACAACCACAAAAACACAGTCATTTCTCTGCTTGGTGGATGGGAGGCCCGACATGTAGTCCATTGAGATGGATTCCCATGGCTTGTCAAGAGTAGGACGAGGGGTGTACAGGCCCTGTTTCTTAGTGGTCGGTTTGGTAATAGTGTAGGCAATGAAGGACCTGATATACTTGTTGACCTCCTGTTGAAGATTTGGCCAGTAGGAATGTTTCTATAGCATTGCCACTATTTTTTCAACACATAAGTGTCCTGCCACCTAACTATAGTGGGATTCCCAGATCATCTTCGTTCGCTCGCTTGATGGAACGCAGATATGGCCCAGATGACACAAAAACCCATCCTGAAGATGGAAATTATCGACAACTATGTTTGCAACCAAAATTTGGTAGGTGGTGGCGAAGTCCGGGTCTGTCTCATAGGGTTGGGGCCATCCAGAGGTCTCATGGCTACAAGATTCTAGTACCGTGGTGAGTGTCGTGACTGGCAGTCTGTTGAGGAAATCAGTGACATGATTGGTGCTTCCTGGTTTATACTTGATGTTGAGGTGGAATTGATGCAAGTATGTGGACCACTTTTGATGGAGGTCATTCTGCAATTTTCCTTGTGTCTGCATGAACTACAGTGGATTATGATCAATGTGGATGATTGTCTCCTTCCCAAGAATGTAATGTCTCCACTAGTGAAAAGATTGCACAATGGATTAGATTTCTTTGTCGTAAGTAGGGTACTTACAGACAACATCTGATAGTGTCTCACTATGATAGGCCACAGGGTGGTCGTGCTGAGTGAGAATGACACCCACATCATAGTCTGAAGCATCTGTCTTGATCTCAAAGGGTTGTTGCAGTTATGGTAGTGAAAGTACTAGGATTGAGCACAAGCACTGCTTCAGATCAGTGAACACTTGTTGTTGGGACCGTCCCCAGACAAATTTTCCTTACCACCACCCCTGGTTATTTGGATGAGGGCCCATGCAATATGGGAGAATCCCAACATGAACCTGCGGTAGAAATTGGCAAGGCCCAAGAAGATCTGAAGCTCAATCAGTGTGGTTGGGGCTGGCTAGTCACGGATGACTTGGATCTTGGCTAAGTCCACATGTATTCCATGTTGATCAATGATGTAGCCCAGGTAATGGACCTTTTCCATGCTGAAGGATCATTTTTCCAAGTTGGCGTATAGCTTGTGCTGCCACAGGGTGTGCAAAACCTGCTGAAAATGCTACAAGTGTTCATCCCAAGTCTTGTTGTAGATGAGAATGTCATCCAGATACACCACTACAAAAGCATTGGTGAATGCTCACAGGATATCGTCCATCACTCTCATGAAAGTGGCTGGAGCATTTGTCAAACCAAAGGGTATGACCAACCACTCCCTTCCCAACCATCAATCATCGAGGAGATTCATTTTGGAGGCTCAATAATGCCTTTGTCTATCACTGAGAAGATCGATCCTGGAAAACCTTCATTTAGGCACTCAAAATGGCCTCGGAAGTTAAAACTGCTAATAATAGTAAATTGCTAAAATTGCCAGAAAACTGTTTTGAGCCAGTTGGAAAAGGTGGGTGGCCACTGATATCCACCTGGATCAAACCAACTATCTTATATAACAATAGTTGAAAAAGATAACAATTTCAATTATTCTTTCAAGGAGAACATCATGACAGTTGTGTAACCTGATTGTTATTGATTAACAATACTTTGCAGAATAGCATCGATGTGGAAAAAATGATCCAACATTTTATTTTGACAAGAATTGAAGTCAAATAAAATAAAAAAAATAGCAAGAAATGACATAGAAAAAATGAAACAGTTGAAATGAAATAACAAAAATGAAATAATAGAAATGTAAAATCAAAGCAAATAAAACAAACTATAATACAATAAAATTTCCATACAACATTTAAACTTTCAAGTTGGTTCCACATAGTGTTTTAGGTGGGAACCGTTGGTGCTGTAGAAAAAAAATCACTCTTGTAAGTCCTTTAGGAAATATGAATTTTCACCCAGGACAAAAGCAATCTTAAAAGGACCCAAACATAATTTTTGGAACTTTGAATGCCTTTGTCTATCAACATGAGCTGAATCCCACAAAAACGCCTTCTCATTAACCTTAAATTTGACAGCCTTGACACTTTTTTTGAAATATCTTTTAACATATTGTTTTCTTCTCTTTATTATATCCAAGGAAAACATCCTTTTCTGCTCTAAAGCCAAAAGTGCATTCATTCTTTTAGAGACATTGAAAGAATTTGATTCTTCAACCTGTAGCATTAACCTTAGTGAGGAGAGTTCTAGATCAGTAGGAAGAATGGCTTCTTGACCATAAACAAGCTAGAAAGGAGTGCAACCATACCTCACCTTGGTGGTAGTGCGATATTCCAAACGAGCGTAAGTGAGGAGAGTGTGCCATTGACGAGGCTTATCTTCAATGAGCCTCTTGATAATTCTGACTAGATTCTTATTCGTATAATCGACTTGTCATTTCCTTAGGGATAATAAGTTGATAAGGTAAAATGTTTAACCCCCAATTTAGATAAAAATTGTGTCATCTTAGTAGAAATAAAAGCGGGACCATTGTCTGTAATAATTTCCAAAGGAAGACCAAATCTGGAAAAAATATTAGTCTCAAGGAAAGCAATCACTTGCTCATCCTGCGAATGCTTAAGTGGAACAACTTGAGTCCTTTTCGTAAAATAGTCTGTGGCTATCAAAATAAAACTTTCCCTACTGAAGATGGAGGATTAATAGGACCAATAAATTCCAAACCCCATTTTGAAAAAGGAAAGTCAAGGAGGATAGGTTGTAAAGGAATAGCAGGAAGACGTTCTTTCCTATAAAAATTCTGGCACTTGTCACAAGATCTTGAAAAAATATAAGAATCACGAAAGGCCAATAGTACCCTTTCCTTATAATTTTAAAATAAATAGTTTTAGTAGAAAAGTGACCTCCTACATGAATAACATAATTTGAATATCCATGAGTCTCTTGTAAAAATTTTTGTGCTTCCTCATTATTCACACAACGAAGTAACATACCATCGACAGATCTCCTAAACAACAAGCCTCCTATAATGACATATCTAGAAGATTTGAGACATAGCCTTCTTCTTTGATGGTTATCTAAGTTATCAAGACATCTTTAATTTTGCAAGTAATAAACCATATCCCTATACCAAGGATGTTCAGATACAGGAAGGATTTGAATGTCAATGTAAAAAAGTGTTGATAGAGAACTATCTTGTTCATCAATTTCTTCTCTTGTTTCAACATGTTGAGATAATTGAAGGGCTAAGTCACATCCATTTATAGTTTTATAACTCATCATGGTTAGATCATTCTTATGGATCTTGGAAAGCCAATGTGCAATATTCCCTGAAAGAGAAGTCTGTGAGAGTAAAAACTTGACAGCAGGTAAAGGGACTTTTACTAGCGTATGCTTACATAAGATGAAGTGGCAAAAATTTTCAACATATTTAACAAGAGAGAAAGCATGCTTTTCAATAAAATAATATTTAAACTCATCGTCTAACAAGCTTTGACTCATGTAATCCACTAGTTTTTCATTAACTTGGTCATCACATTGCATGAGGATAGCATAAACTGCTTCCTCTGTGGAATTAGTATATATCATAAATTCCTTCTCAAAATTCGGCTTCGCCAAAACTAGTGTGGAACTTATTTCCTTCTTGATCCCTACAAAATAATTTTCGACGTCATTCGTATAAGAGAAGGATCAAAACCATGAAGATCCTCATAAGACCAAGCAAAAGCATCTTGAAATTCATGAAGTAACTCAGTGAACTTCACTTTTTCTTCATTTGAACATTGGGCACCTATTTTAACATTCTTTGGACAATCGAGTGTCCCAATGTTAAAGGAAATGGTTTCACCCACTTTCCTTTTTGACTCCTCTGCTTTATGTTTTTCTTTGTTGCCTACATCACTCGATGAAAATGAACTTTTTAGAGGAGTCAAGCCCTTCAAAATTTTTCTATCTTCCATTGATATAATTTCCTTAGGATTATAAGGTTCATTTTGAATGAAAGCACATATGCTCTCATCACTAGGGAAGACCTACCATGACTCTACATTATTAAGGATATGTGGACGATACAAATATTGAAAGGTACAATCAGGTCTTTGTGGCAGAAGTTGTTGAGTAGAAAAGGCTGCAAAAACAACTAACCTGTCAGCCATTGATTTCAATTCCCTTTTAACATGAGTGATGTTGAAAGATAGCAAGTTAGAGATAAGGGCCCAAACAGTTTGGGTGTAACGTTTCATTAATTTGTTTCTAGGAGAATATATCTTACGTACAAGGTTTACAACAATTTCAAAGTCCCTAAAATCTGTACGGTGACCACAACCTAAATTATAGGCATTTTCAATGCCTAGCAGTACCGCTTCAAATTCAGTGACGTTGTTTGTGCAAGCAAACTCTAACCTATAGGAAAAGCTATGAATTTTACCCACAGGAGAGTACAAGATAATACCATATCTGTTTCCTTCATTGGAGCATGAACCATCAAAGTGCATATGCCACATCCCATCCTCTATGTCGATTTGTTCCAAGGTAATGTTGTCCTCATATGCAAAGATGGAATACACTCCTAGGTCCTCCTCGATATAATTCACATTAGGATATGGAATGATTTCTATATAAGGTGATATTATTCCCTCCCCCCGGACTATAATGTTTTTACCATTCCGAGGAATGGATAAGTGTGTCCCATCGAGTGAGAGGTATCCACCCATCAGAGCTTGCCAATATCTTCCTAATATGATTGAGTAATTACTCAGTGACATATCGATTACCTAAATATTAAGGGTTGTCCTTATTTCAAGATACGCACACAAAACCAAGGTCACGTCCTTGATTTCACCTATGGTCGATTATTGTAAACTATTATAGGAGATCATGCTTCTAGTGTTTTCATTCGTAGAAGACAAGCCTATCTCTTCCATAATAATATTTAACATTACACTTGGGCCTAAACCACCATCAATGAGACAACAATGGGCTAATTTGTCCATAATCTTTACAGAAGAAAAAAACGAGGGTTTTTTTACAGGGTGTTTAAATTTATGTACACCTACTTTATTTACAGTTGAATCCTCTTCATCTACCTCTTCAAAGAGGTCGGATACAATGGAAGCTTTTCCTTCCATGAAATTTTCTAGATGCTTTTGTTGCTCTGGGATGACAACCATGTCCAGGAGGGTAGAATCAACTTTAATATTAGCCAATTGATTTAGAATTTTGTATTTGGAAGAGGGAATAGGGGAGGTATTTCTTTGACTGTCAGGAGCCTTTGAATCCTTAACAGTAGTAGCTGGTGAATATGAGATTGGGCTAGAATAAGTTCAAGGAGGATCATATTTACCTTTTGGAGCATAGGATTTATTCCTAGTATTTATGATCATAACATCCTCTGGCTCTGCAAAATCTAGGACAACAATAGTAGTTTCAAGCCTTTTACCAAAGATTTTATCTCTTACACTATTCTTTACCTCACATGTACTTTCCTCGTGGTTTTCCTTGCAAAAGTTACACCAACTGCGAGGCATGATGGCTTTAGGCTGAAAATTATTTTCATTAGGATTACTAAAGGGTGGTGAAGAAGAAGATGAGGCCCCAAGGGTAAGTGAAGGGACATTTGAGGGGTTTAGGTATTCTCCTAACTAGGCATATGAAGGGAGGGTATTTTATGTTATAAAATAAATGGATGTGCTCATTTTTCCATAGACAATATAGCAATATTGTCACCCAACCATAGGCACAAAGGCCACCCCGGAGAACCTTAACCTTGACAGATAGAATAATTATGGTAGTAGACCAATAGCCAACCAAGGATAGCACACCTTTCTCCAAGGGTAGCACACAAAGAAAGAATAACCAGAAACCAAGCAGAAAGTCCAAACCATATCCAAGAGACCAAGTCCAACCAAAAGCCAAAATCCTAGTTGTAGCAGTTGCAACTGCACTCCCTCTCCAAACTTGTGCACCACTAGTCCTTATGCAGTTGTGAGAGTGTATGTGACAAATGAGCTC
>ML789947.1:236465-312471 GCA_009831015.1 Picea engelmannii
ATTTATTTTGTATTCACTTTGACTTATAGTACACTCATCACTTCACTTTATTATTTACCTTCTAAAATCTCTTAAACCACTTTGACTACTTTGAACTTTTGGGGCTTCTAGATGACTCATGAGGGTTCTCCAACTTCACATGGTCATAAATCTCTAACCGTGAGGAGTTATGTGATGTTACACATACCACTTGGAAATAGAATGACATGTAATATCCATCTAGAATATTCTTACCTACAAATATATCAAAACTCATACCATTATCCATCAAACAAACTTGGGTCCATTACCCAAACCTTTATGCTACCAAAAGTTTCTACCAGACTTTCTTCAAGGGTTGACATCAATGAAAACCAACCCAAATAATCAACAATATCACCCTTTGGCATTGATGGCAACACTATGATGCAATACTGAAGTCATATCACTCATGCTCCCCTTGTGACCATCGCTCCCCATGGAACCATGCCTTTGTGCTCTTTCTCTAAGCTTGCATCTTATAAATCTCTCCCCCTTTGTCATCAATGGAAAATATATCTTTCCATATGGGGCTTCTCCCCCTAAATGAATTGTATGTGGGGATACTCCCCCTAACTGAACTCTTTTTGAAACTGATCTTCCAACCTAAATTGTTCTCTTTATGGTGCTTCCTCGTGTAGATCTAAGACATATAAGATAAGCATTCAAAATCATTCATTTTGGAGTATACATTACTCTGAGTCTCTAGAGAAGATACTCAAAGGATTCTCTTGGAAGGGGTTTGTAAATATGTCTGCCACTTGTTCTTTTGTGCCCACATATCCAACCCTAATGTTCTTCTCTGCAACCTTTTCCCATAGAAAGTGATACTTTATTCGAATGTGCTTCGTCTTGGAGTGCATCGACGGGTTCTTTGAGATATTGATGATGCTTGTATTATCACAATAGATTAGAATAGGATCATCATACTCAACCTGTATATCTATCAAAGTTTGTTTCATCCATAGAACCTGTGTACAACATGTTGTTGTTGCAATATACTCTACCTCAGTTGTAGATAAGGATACTGATGATTGTTTCTTGTTTAACCATGATACTAAACATTCACCCAAGTAGAACGTTGCTCCACTGGTGATTCGTCGGTCATCAATGCAACCTGTCCAATCTTCATCTGTGTAGGCAATAAGTGATAGATCCTTTCCTTTTGGATACCATAATCCAAACTCTTATGTTCCTTCAAGATATCTGAAAATGCTCTTCACTGCTAATACATGTGATTCCTTTGGTGTTGCTTGAAATCATGCCACCTGTCCAATTATTTTCATTACATCTGGTATGGATGTTGTCACATATAGTAAGCTACCAATCATTGACCTGTATTTCTTCTGGTCTGTAGACTTTAAATCATCATATTTTCTCAACTTGCAACTGGTTTGCATAGGAGTGGTAAGTAGTTTGAAATCTTCCATTCCGAACCTCTTTAGCATTTCTCTGATATACTTAGTTTGAGAAATAAAAATTCCTTGGTTTCTTTGACATATCTGAAGACCCAAAAATAAGGATAGTTGTCCAAGTAATGACATTTCAAATTCATTCTACACATCCTTTGCAAATTTCCGGCTTAACCTGTCATTAGTACTTCCAAAAGAATATCATCAACATAAATTTTAATTAATAAAATACTGCCTTGAGTTACCTTGATGTAGAGGTTGTTGTCTGCGCTTCCTTTCCATAGTTCGTAGGGAGTTTTGTCATTGTTGTTTTTGAGCATTACTCTGTTTTGAATGTGAAATGTTGTATGCACTACGTCCAAAAACATATCTGTCAATTTGGAATCCATTAGCATTGTTCGAGCCATTTCCTATGTAATTATCATCCATTATGATAATGTTCATTTTTCTTTGAACCACTCTCTGAACCAATATATGAATCCATGCTCTTTTCCAATGTCATATATCTATCCAAACCTGTTAAGTGTTCTTACGAATCCATCTATGTCCATACTGTCCAAGACTCTACTTTTGCAACTGTCCATAATGCTGACCCATTTATTACTATACTATCATGAAGTATTGATTAATCTATCAAACTGTACTTTTGCTAACTGACTGCTCTGAATCTGTCTTCTCAAACTCTGCAAGCTACTCGAAGGATGGTTCTTTGTTCTATCACATCTATCACATAGACTTCCCCTATCTAATATTCATATTACCTGGGAGTCTCTAAGCTGAATGGATCAGAACAATTCCTTCTTTGATGTGTATTCATCATCATCTTCAATGGTAGATTCATCATCATCTTCATTGGTAGATTCATTATCTCTCTGAGCTCTGACTTCTTTCTTTCTGTTTTTGGATTCATCTTTCACTACAATGCCTAAAATTAAAATATATTGAACCTGTTCTTATTTACTTGTCCTTCTTTTCTTTCAGTTATTTTCCAAATCTTTCTGTATCTGACATCTTTCCTTTTCTCTGTAGAATTTTCTTCATCTCGTTTTATTTTCAATCTTGCGATCTCTAGGACCTAGTCTTTTTTCACATGTTCTTCGTGTTTTGAACAACCACTGTCGACATACCAACCATGCTTCTTCTTCTTAGCTTGTAGAGCAAGTGTGCATTCTTAATTGCTATATTGATTCTTCTTTCTTATCCATGTTCTCTTCTAAGGCTCCTGTGTATGACTGTTGTTGTTCTATTGTGGTTCTCTAGGAGGGAATGTCATTCTACAATCTTTGGCCATGCATCCAAATTTATTGCACTTGTAGCATTCCACTTCAGTGCTCAATGATTCAAACCTATCGTAGCTTGTTCTATGTGTTTCACTAGGAATTCTTGGATAACTATTTATGTTCCTACTATTAGATCCACAATTTACAACTTTATGTCCAAAATTATTGCATGCAGAAACCCAAAAATATAGTTTGATACCTGGGAGTTGAAGATCTTATGAAAGGAGTTACTCTTATGAATCCTTCTTCTTCCTAGGGCCTATTTATTTTTGTTGGTCATTGATTCTAAAATCAGAATCTTCTCGGTGGAGGAGTGTCCATGTAACCTTCCTTGTAGGTCTTCCTATCGCCGTTGATTGTTTCTGCATAACTTTTTCGATATGTTTCTTGTTCTGTTGCTTTGAATATTGATCCCTTTTCTATCTAATTGTATCCATGTTTGGACTTGTCATGATTAGGCGTTTAACTGTTGAAAATGTTATCTAAAACTTTTGATCTGTTCAACATATTTTTATTTTGAAGATCCTTTCTTAATGTGACAATCTCTGCTTCCAAATTTCCAATGATCACGTCTCTTTCTTCTAACTATTCTTTGAGTGCTTCTTCAATTCTTTTATATTCTTCTATTTGAACCTTCAATTTCGTGATGATCTACTCTAGTTCTTGAGTGTCCTCCTTCTTGTCTAGTTCTTCTTGTAGCTTCTTGGTTTTCCTCTTTTCTCTTCTTATAACTTCTATGGTAGTCAAAAATTCTTCTCGATAGTCAACTTCTACCTCTTCATATTCTTCTTCAGTGTCTTCTTTATCAGATTCTTCGACTGCCATGAATAGAACTCTTTATGTCTCACTATCACTGACTTCATCTTCATCTGATGAGGAGATGTCTTCTTTGGTGCATAAACTTTTCTTGAAAACTTTCTTTGTGGTTCCTTTGCCTTTATATGTTTGTTTGTTATTTGAGTAATCTTCATCATTCCCCTTATTTTTCTTATGAGGATTTTTGTTAGAAAAATGACCAATACCATCACAATTCAAACAAATCAATGAAATCTTACCTTTATATCTGTCGTTGTTTCCCTTGTTCAATCTCTTGACAAAATTGTCCATTTCTTAATCATCTTCCGAGATGTCACTACTGCTTCTATGTTTTTTTTCTTTTTGCTTTCCCTTTTGCTTTGACCTTTTGGATGCTTTGAAAGCTGCTTCTTTTATACTTGGATTTTCTTGTTCAGTTCTCATTTCATATGTTGTAAATATTCCATGTAGTTCATCCATGCTTATTGTGATCCAGGTGTATATTGGTGGCCACCCACCTTCTCCAACTGGCTCAAAACAGTGTTCTGACAATTTTGGCAATTTACTAGTTTTAGCAGTTTTTAACTTCTCGGGCCATTTTGAGGGCCTAAATGAAGGTTTTTCAGGATTGATCTTCTCAATCATGTCCTATTGCATGATTGAAGCCCAAAAATTAATCTCCTCAATGATACCTTTCCAACAGGCTATCATACGTCTAAAACGAAGATCGTATGCAAAAGTTAAGACCCTGGGAAGTTAATGCACTAACTTGCCCAAACGGGGCCCACATGACTTGTGGTGCTTCATCTCCTAGGGTTAGGTTTTTGGATGTATAGTGTTTTGGGCATTCCCATTTATTGTAAAAATTCCTTCAGAGCCTCATTGTAATCATCTTCTTGCGAATGAGCGCAGCCGTCACATCTCTTCTCAGAGATAAGCCGCCACCATTCCAGCAAGCTTGTTTCCGCTGCATTTTACAGTTTCAGCTTATTTCCTTATTGAATAGAAAACCAATTTTACTGTATCTCTGTTAGTTTGTGTTAAGCTGCTGTTAATAATCTGTAGTCATTTCGTTCTTCTCATAAAATCCAGATCAGTGGTATCAGAGCAGGCTTCTCTTGATCATTTTTTTTTGAGTGCATGTCCCCGACGAGGTCTGAGTATAACAAGTTGGGTCTCGAGATTGTCTCTCTTGAATAAAATCACTCTCTCACACCCAAGAAACCCTCAATGGCGGAAGAAAATAAAAACGACAGAGCAAACGATCCTATCAAGTTGTTGCTTGAGAAAGCTCTCACGTGACAGAGGAACGAAATGATGGAGAATTTTGCCCACATCCTTCAATACCTGTCAATAGCAGCAGACACATCTTCATCAAACGGCCACTTTGGAGGCATATTTCCTTTCAAGGTACAAGTTAATTTTTATATTCCTATATTTAAAGGATAGATAGATGCAAAAGCCCTAGAAAAACGGTTAACTCTGCTAGAAGGTTAGTTCTTTGTTCACAATTTTTTCGTCAAAGAAAAGATCACCTTCGCACTCCTTAAAGCTCTCCCTCATGTCAAACATTGGTGGGAAACTTACTGGGAGCAAAGCTCCATAGATGAGTCTGGAATATATGGGACTGATCCCACTTGGGATTTTTTTCTGGATGCGGTAAAGGAACAATATTACCCTATTGGCAACTATGAGGACCAATACATGAGGTGGACCACACTGCGGCAAGAGAGGGGCCAAGCAATTCCAGAGTTCACCAATACCTTCCATACCTTGCGCACCAATATGGGTATGAAAGACTCCGAGTGACATTTGGTTCTGAAATACCGTGGGGCTCTACACAGATACATCCAGACTGAAATGGATTTTTTGGACATCTCATCACTCAGTGCTGCTTATCGATATGCTGTTAAAATTGAGCAGAAATTTAAGCACCAGAAAAAATGGGAGTTTGGGTATACAAATCCGCAACAACCAAAGTATGAACAAGATGTCCCTAACAAACAGTCTCCTGAAAACCAGTCCAAAACATAGGAAAAGAAGGGTCACGGGAAGACAAAGAAGGATACCAGAAAATGGTGCGATTTCCACAAAAGCCCCTTGCACAACACCAATGAATGTCGCTCAAAACTTGGTGGCCGAGATCAAAGGCAAAGAGCCGAACCCTGATTCAGAATTTAATTCTGAAAATACTAGTAAATGATAGATCATTGACACAGACCCCACTGCCATTGTCGCAACTGTAGCAATTCAACCAGAAGAACCAACCGATCCTGAAGAGGGGGAGTGCCTTTTTCATTCACAGATGTGGGTGAAGGGGAGCCCACTTCATTTTATTGTTGATAATGGAATCCAAAAGAACCTCATCTCAGCAGAGGTAATCAAACAGATGGGATTGTCGACAACACCACACCCGCGGCCATACAACATCGGGTGGCTTCACCAAGGATGAGATCTTTGTGTTAGCCAACAGTGTCAATTGTCATACGACATCCATCCCTTCAAGGATGAGGTATTATGTGATGTTTCCCCATTGGATGTCTATGATGTTCTCTTGGGCCAGCCATATATGTGGAAGAGACATGTTATTTATGAGTCTCGAGCCCATAGTGTCATTGTTAATTTGAGGGGTCATATCTACAGAATACCAGAGGTAGTTCCGACTATTTTTCCACCTAAAAAGTGTCGCAAGGTAGTATCACATATTGCAAAATTCAGCTTCTTCACACTTTGTTCAAAAGGGGAACAAAAGGACATTGCAACTGCTACAGCCTCACCCCACGCACCTTCTATCCAATAGAAGCAGGTCGACAAGGTTACAAAAAATTGCAAAGATTCCTTATGCACATTTTCCTCTCATACAACTTGACTTGTTGAACAACCTCAACCTCAATAGGTTGGCGATAGACTTGCACAAACTGAGCAGTGCGACGTCTCCAGCAAGGGAAGCAACTCACCAAGATTCAGACTCAGCAAATGTTTTTTCCTCTCCCCCGAGCACTCAATGCAATGGAGACCATTGATTCCTAAGGAGGGAGGATTGATCCAGGTGGATATCAGTGGCCACCCACTTTCTCCAACTGGCTCAAAACCGTATTCTGGCAATTTTGGCAATTTACTATTTTTAGCAGTTTTTAACTTCCGGGGTCATTTTGAGGGCCTAAATGAAGTTTTTTTCAGGATTGAGCTTCTCAGTGATTTCCTATGGAAATATTGAGGCCCTAAAATGAATATCCTCGATGATACCTTTCCAACGGGCTATCATAAGCCTAAAACAGAGATCGTATGTAAAAGTTACGACCCCAGGAAGTTAATGCATTAACTTACCCAAACGGGGCACACATGACCTATGGCGCTTCATCTCCTAGGGTTAGGATTTTGGATGTGTAGGGTTTTTGGCATTCCTATTTATTGTAAAAATGATTTCATAGCATCATTGTAATCATTTTCTTGTGAACGAGCGCATCCGTCACATCTCTTCTCAGAGATAAGCCACCACCATTCTAGCAAGCTTGTTTCTGCTGCATTTTACAGTTTCAGCTTATTTCCTTATTGAATAGAAAACCAGTTTTACTGTATCTCTGTTATTTTGTTTTAAGCACCTGTTAATAATGTATAGTCATTTCATTTTTCTCATAAAATCCAGATCAGTGGTATTAGAGCAGGCTGCTCTTGATCATTTGTTTTTCAGTGCATGTCCTCGATGAGGTCCGAGTATAGCAAGTTGGGTCTCGAGCTTGTCTCTCTTGAAGACAATCACCCTCGCACACCCAAGAAACCCTCAATGGCGAAAGAAAAGAAAAATCATGGAGCAGATGATCCTATCAATCTTTTTCTTGAGAAATCTCTCATGCGACAGAGGGACGAAATGATGGAGAATTTTGCCCACATCCTTCAACGCCTGCCAATAGCAGCAGGCACATCTTCATCAAGTGGCCACTTTGGAGGCACCTTGCCTTTCAAGGTACAAGTTAATTTTGATATTCCTGTATTTGAAGGACAGATAGATGCAGAAGTCCTAGAAAAATGGTTAACTCTACTAGAAGGTTATTTCTTTGTTCACAATTTTTCCAACAAAGAAAAGATCACCTTCGCACTCGTTAAAGCTCTCCCTCATGTAAAACATTGGTGGGAAACTTACTGGGAGAAAAGTTCCACAGAGGAGTCTGGAATATATGGGGTCGATCCCACTTGGGATTTTTTTGTGGATGCGGCAAAGGAACAATATTACCCTGTTGGCAACTATGAGGACTAGTACATGAGGTGGACCTCACTGTGGCAAGATAGAGGCCAAGCAGTTCTGGAGTTCACCAATACCTTCCATACCTTGCGCAGTAAGCTAGGTATCAAAGACTCCGAGCAACATTTGGTTCTGAAATATCATGGGGCTCTACACAGATACATCTAGAATGAAATGGATTTTTTGGACATCTCATCACTCGATGTTGCTTATCGATATGTTGTTAAAATCAAGTAGAAATTTAAGCACCAGAACAAACGGGAGTTTGGGTCTACAAACATGCAACAACCAAAGTATGACAAAGATGGCCCTAACAAACAGTCTCCTGAAAACTAGTCCAAAATACAGGAAAAGAAGGGTCATGGCAAGACAAAGAACGACACCGGAAAATGGTGTGATTTCCACAAAAGACCCTGGCACAAAACCGATGAATGTCGCTCAAAATAGTCATTGGTGGCCAATATCAAAGACAAAGAGTCGAACCCTGATTCAGAATTTGATTATGAAAATACTGGTAAAGGACAGATCATTGACGCAGACCCCACTTCCATTGTCACAACTGCAACAATTTAACCAGAAGAACCAACAGATCCTGAAGAGGGGGAGCACCTTTTTCATTCATAGATGTGGGTGAAGGGGACCCCGGTGCAATTTATTGTTGATAGTAGAAGCTGGAAGAACCTCAACTCAGCAGAGGTTTCCAAACAATTGGGATTATCGACTACACCACACCCACAGCCATACAACATCGGGTGGCTTCACCAAAGATGAGATCACTGTGTCAGCGAACAGTGTTGATTGTCATACGACATCCAACCCTTCAAGGATGAGGTATTATGTGATGTTTCCCCACTGGATGTCTGTGATGTTCTATGGGGCCAATCATATATGTAGAAGCGCCATGCTATTTATGAGTCTTGACCCCGTAGTGTCATTGTTACTTTGAGGGGTCATTTCTACAGAATACCGGAGGTAGTTCAGACTATTGTTCCACCTAAAAAGTGCCACAAGGTAGTATCCCATACTGCAAAATTTAGCTTCTTCACAATCTGTTCAAAAGGGGAACAGAAGGACACTACAACCGCTATAGCCTCACCCCAAGCACCTTCTATCCAATAGAAGTAGGTCGACAAGGTTGCAACAAAGAGAATAGATTCCTTATGCACATTTTCCTCTCATACAACTCGACTTGTTGAACAGCCTTAGCCTCAATAGGTTGGTGACAGACTTCCACAAACTGAGTAGCGCGACGTCTCCAGCAAGGCAAGCAGCTCACCAAGATTCAGACTCAACAAACACTTTTTCCTCTCCCAAGGGCACTCAATGCAATTGATACCATTGCTTCCTAAGGAGGGAGGATTGATCCAGGTGGATATTGGTGGCCACCCACCTTCTCCAACTGGCTCAAAGCAGCTTTCTGGCAATTTTGACAATTTACTATCTTTAGCAGTTTTTAAATTCCGGGGCCATTTTGAGGGCCTAAATGAAGGTTTTTTGTGATCGAGCTTCTCAATAAATACCTACAACATGATTGACACCCCAAAATGAATCTCCTTGATGATACCTTTCCAACAGGATATCATACGCCCAAAACAAAGATCGTATGCAAAAGTTACGACCCCGAGAAGTTAATGCACTAACTTACCCAAACGGGGCCCACATGACCTTTGGCGCTTCATCTCCTCGGGTTAGGTTTTTGGATGTCTAGGGTTTTTGGCATTTATGTTTATTGTAAAAAGGCCTTCAAAGCCTCATTTTAATCATCTTCTTGCAAATGAGAGAAGCTGTCACATCTCTTCTCAGAGATAAGCCACCACCATTCCAACAAGCTTGTTTCTGCTGCATTTTAATGTTTCAGCGTATTTCCTTATTGAATAGAAAACCAGTTTTACTGTATCTCTATTATTTTGTGTTAAGCACCTGTTAATAACTTGTAGTCATTTCGTTCTTCTCATAAAATCTGGATCAGTGGTATCAGAGTAGGCTGCTCTTAATACTTTTTTTTCCAGTGCATGTCCCCGACGAGGTCTGAGTATATCAAGTTGGGTCTCGAGCTTGTCTCTCTTGAAGACAATCGCTCTCGCACACCCAAGAAACCCTCAATGGTGGAAGAAAAGAAAAATGACGGAGAAGATGATCCTATCAATCTATTTCTTGAGAAAGATCTCACGTGACAGAGGGACGAAATGATGGAGAATTTTTCCCACATCCTTCAACACCTGTTGATAGCAGTAGGCACATCTTCATCAAGAGGCCACTTGGGAGGCACCTCGCCTTTAAAGGTACAATTTAATTTTGATATTCCTGTATTTGAAGGACAGATAGATGTAGAAGCCCTAGAAAAATGGTTAATTTTGCTAGAAGGTTATTTATCTGTTCACAATTTTTCTGACAAAGAAACGATCACCTTCGCACTCCTTAAAGCTCTTCCTCATATCAAACATTGGTGGGAAAGTTACTGGGAGCAAAGTTCCACAAAGGAGTCTAGAATATATGGGGCCGATCCCACTTGGTATTTTTTTGTGGATGCGGTAAAGGAACAATATTACCCTATTGGAAACTATGAGGACCAGTACATGAGGTGGACCACACTACGACAAGAGAGGGGCCAGCAGTTCCGAAGTTCACCAATACCTTCCATACCTTGCGCACCAAGCTATGTATCAAAGTCTTTGAGGGACATTTGGTTCTGAAATACCATGGGGCTCTACACAAATACATCCAGACTGAAATGGATTTTCTGGACATCTCATCACCCGGTGCGGCTTATCGATATGCTGTTACAATCTAGAAGAAAATTAAGCACCAGAACAAACGGGAGTTCAGGTTTGCAAATATGAAACAACCAAAGTATGACAAAGGTGGCCCTAACAAACACTCTCCCGAAAACTAGTCAAAAACATAGGAAACGAAGGGTCATGAGAGGACAAAGAAAACACCAGAAAATGGTGTGATTTCCATAAAAGTCCCTGGCACAACACCGATGAATGTCACTCAAAAAAGTCATTGGTGGCCGAGATCAAAGTTAAAGAGCCGAACCCTGATTCAAAATTTGATTATGAAAATAATGGTAAAGGACAGATCATTGATACGGACCCCACTACCATTGTCACAACTTTAGCAATTCAACCAGAAGAAACAACGGATCCTGAAGAGGGGGAACGCCTTTTTCATTCACAGATCTGGATGAAGGGGACCCTGCTGCGTTTTATTGTTGATAGCGGAAGCCAGAATAACCTCATCTCAGCAGAGGTCATCAAATAGTTGGGATTGTTGAGAACACCACACCTGCAGCCATACAACATCCGGTGGCTTCGCCAAGGATGAGGTCTTTGTGTTAGCCAACAGTGTTGATTGTCATACGACATCCAACCCTTCAAGGATGACGTATTATGTGATATTTCCCCATTGGATTTATGTGATGTTCTCTTGGGCCAGCCATATATGTGGAAGAGCCATGCTATTTATAAGTCTCGAGCCCGTAGTGTCATTGTCACTTTGAGGGGTCATATCTACAGAATACCAGAGGTAGTTATGACTATTGTTCAACCTAAAAAGTGTCGCAAGGTAGTATCCCATACTGCAAAATTCAGCTTCTTCACACTTTGTTCAAAAGGGGAATAGAAGGACACTGTAACCTCTACAGCCTCGCCCCAAGCACCTTCTATCCAACAGAAGCAGGTCGACAAGGTTGAAACAAAGCACAAAGATTCCTTATGCACATTTTCCTCTCATACAACTCAATTTGTTGACAGCCTCAGCCTCAATAGGTTGGTGAAATACTTCCACAAACTAAGCAGTGCGACGTGTCCAACAAGGCAAGCAGCTCACCAAGATTCAGACTCAACAAACAATTTTTCCTCTCCTCCGGGCACTCGACGCAATGGATACCATTGCTTCTTAAGGAGGGATGATTGATCTAGGTAGATATCAGTGGCCACCCACCTTCTCCAACTATCTCAAAACTGTTTTCTGGCAATTTTGGCAATTTACTATTTTTAGCAGTTTTTAACTTCTGGGGCCATTTTGAGGGCCTGAATGAAGGTTTTTCTGGATCGAGTTTCTCAATGGTATCGTACAGCTCGACTTGTTGAACAACCTCAACCTCAACAAGTTGGTGACAGACTTCCACAAACTGAGCAGCACGACATCTCTAGCAAGGCAAGCAGCTCACAAAGATTCAGACTCAGCAAATGCTTTTTCCTCTCCCCTGGGCACTAAACGCAATGGAGACCATTGATTGATAAGGAGGGAGGATTGATCCAAGTGGATATTGGTTTCCACCCACCTTCTCCAACTGGCTCAAAACAGGTTTCTGGCAATTTTGACAATTTACTATCTTTAGCAGTTTTTAACTACCGGGGCCATTTTGAGGGCCTAAATGAAGGTTTTTCAAGATTGAGCTTCTCAATGACCACCTACGACATGATTGAGGCCCCAAAATGAATCTCCCTGATGATACATTTCCAATGGGCTATCATATGCCTAAAATAGAGATCATATGCAAAAGTTACGACCCCGGGAAGTTAATGCACTAACTTACCCAAATGGGGCCCACATGACCTTTGGTGCTTCATCTCCTAGGCTTAGGTTTTTGGATGTCTAGAGTTTCTAGCATTCCTATTTATTATAAAAAGGTCTTCAGAGATTCATTGTAATAATCTTCTTGCGAATGAGTGTAGCCGTCACATCTCTTCTCAGAGATAAGCCACCACCATTCCAGCAAGCTTGTTTCCGCTGCATTTTATAGTTTCAACTTATTTCCTTATTGAATAGAAAACCAATTTTACTGTATCTCTATTATTTTTTGTTAAACACCTATTAATAATCTGTAGTCATTTCGTTCTGCTCATAAAATCCATATCAGTGGTATCAGAGAAGGCTGCTCTTGATGGTTGTTTTTTTTCAATGCATGTCCCCGACGAGGTCCGAGTATAACAAGTTGGGTCTTGAGCTTGTCTCTCTTGAAGACAATCTCTCTCACACACCCAAGAAACCCTCAATGGCAAAAGAAAATAAAAACGATGGAGAAGACAATCCTATGAATCAGTTTCTTGAGAAATCTCTCACGTGACAGAGGGATGAAATGATGGAGAATTTTTCCCACATTCTTCAACACCTGCCAATAGCAGCAGGGACATCTTCATCAAGCGACCACTTTGGAGGCACATCGCCTTTCAAGGTACAATTTGATTTTGATATTCCTGTATTTGAAGGACAGATAGATGTAGAAGACCTAGAAAAATGGTTAACTCAGCTAGAAGGTTATTTCTTTGTTCACAATTTTTTCGACAAATAAAAGATCACCTTNTTAAAGCTCTCCCTCATGTCAAACATTGGTGGGAAAGTTACTGGGAGCAAAGTTCCACAGAGGAGTCTGGAATATATGGGGCCGATCCCACTTGGGATTTTTGTGTGGATGCGGTAAAGGAACAATATTACCCTGTTGGCAACTATGAGGACGAGTACATGAGGTGGACCACACTACTGCAAGAGAGGGGCCAAGCAGTTCCAGATTTCACCAATACCTTACATACCTTGCGCATCAAGCTGGGTATCAAAGACTCCGAGCGACATTTGGTTCTAAAATACCATGGAGCTCTACACAGATACATCCAAGATGAAATGGATTTTCTGGACATCTCATCACTCGATGCTGCTTATCGATATGCTGTTAAAATCAAGAAGAAATTTAAGCACCATAACAAGCGGGAGTTCAGGTCTGCAAATCAGCAACAACAAAATTATGACAAACATGGCCCTAACAAACAGTCTCTCAAAAACCAGTCCAAAACACAGGAAAAGAAGGGTCACGGGAAGACAAAGAAGGACACTGGAAAATGGTGTAATTTCCAGAAAAGCCCCTGGCACAACACCGATGAATGTCTCTCAAAATAGTCATTGGTGGTCGAGATCAAATACAAAGGACCAAACCTTGATTCAGAATCTGATTATGAAAATACTGGTAAAGTACAGATCATTGACGCGGACCCCACTACCATTGTCGCAATCGCAACAATTCAACCAGAAGAACCAAGGGATCCTGAAGAGGGGGAGCACCTTTTTCATTCACATATGTGGGTGAAGGGGACCCTACTAAATTTTGTTGTTGATAACGGATGCCAAAAGAACCTCATCTCAGCATAGGTCGTCAAACAGTTGGGATTGTCGACAACACCACACCCGTAGCCATACAACATTGGGTGTCTTTGCCAAGGACGAGATCTTTGTGTCAGCCAATAGTGTTGATTGTCATACGACATCCAGCCCTTCAAGGATGAGGTATTATGTGACATTTCCCCACTGGATGTCTGTGATGTTCTCTTGGGCCAGCCATATATGTGGAAGCTCCATGCTATTTATGAGTCTCGACCCCGTAGTGTCATTGTTACTTTGAGGGGTCATCTCTACAGAATATCAAAGGTAGTTCTAACTATTATTCCACCTAAAAAGTGCTGCAAGGTAGTATCCCATACTGCAAAATTCAACTTCTTCACAATCTTTTCAAAAGGGGAACAGAAGGACACTGCAACTGCTATAGCCTCACCCCAAGCACCTTCTATCCAACAGAAGCAGGTCGACAAGGTTGCAACAAAGCAAAAATATTCCTTATGAACATTGTCCTCTCATATAGCTCAACTTTTTGAACATCCTTAGCCTCAACAAGTTTGTGACAAACTTCCACAAACTGAGCAACCCGACGTCTCCAGCAAGGCAAGCAGCTCACCAAGATTTAGACTCAGCAAACGCTTTTTTGGCTCCCCCGGACACTCAATTAAATGGACACCATTGATTTCTAAGGAGGGAGGATTGATCCAGGTGGATATCGGTGGCCACCCACCTTCTCCAACTGGCTCAAAAAAGTTTTCTGGCAAATTTGGCAATTTACTATTTTTAGCAGTTTTTAACTTTTGAGGCCATTTTGTGGGCCTAAATGAAGGTTTTTGAGGATCAAGATTCTTAATGACTACCTAGGTCATAATTGAGGCCCCAAAATGAATATCCTCGATGATACCTTTCCAACGGGCTATCATACGCCTAAAACGGAGATCGTATGCAAAAGTTACGACCCCGGGAAGTTAATGCACTAACTTACCCAAACAGGGCCTACATGACTTTTGGCCCTTCATCTCCTAGGGTTAGGTTTTTGGATGTCTAGGGTTTTTCCCATTCTTGTTTATTGTAAAAATGCCTTCAAATCCTCATTGTAATCATCTTCTTGCGAGTGATTGTAGCCATCACATCTCTTCTCAGAGATAATATGCCACCATTTCAACAAGCTTGTTTCCACTGCATTTTACAGTTTCAGCTTATTTCCTTATTGAATAGAAAACCAGTTTTATTGTATCTTTGTTATTTTGTGTTAAGCACCTATTAATAATCTGTATTCATTTCGTTCTATTCATAAAATTTGGATCAGTGGTATCAGAGCAGGCTGCTCTTGATCATTTTTTTTCAGTGAATGTCCCCGACGAGGTCCGAGTATAGCAAGTTGGGTCTTGAGCTTGTCTCTCTTGAAGACAATCAATCTCGCACACCCAAGAAACCATCAATGGTGGAAGAAAAGAAAAACGATGGAGCAGACGATCTTCTGTTGCTTGAGAAATCTCTCACGCGACAGAGGGACGAAATTATGGAGAATTTTTCCCACATGCTTCAACCCCTGCCGATAGCAGTAGTCAAATCTTCATCAAGCAACCACTTTGGAGGCACCTCGCCTTTCAAGGTACAAGTTAATTTTGATTTTGCAGAATCCCTAGAAAAATGGTTAACTCTACTAGAAGGTTATTTCTCTGTTCACAATTTTTCCGACAAAGAAAATATCCCCTTCGCACTCCTTAAAGCTCTCCCTCATGTCAAACATTGGTGGGAAACTTACTGGGAGAAAAGTTCCATAGAGCAGTTTGGAATATATGGGGCCAATCCCACTTGGGATTTTTTTGTGGATGTGGTAAAGGAACAGTATTACCCTGTTCGAAACTATGAGGACCAGTACATGAGGTGGACCATACTGCGGCAAGAGAGGGGCCAAGCAATTTTGGAGTTCACCAATACCTTCCATACCTTGCGCACCAAGCTGGGTATTAAAGACTCTGAGCGAAATTTGGTTATGAAATATCGTGGGGCTCTACACAGATACATCCAGACTGAAATGGATTTTTTGGACATCTCATCACTCGGTGTTTCTTATCGATATGTTGTTAAAATCGAGCAGAAATTTAAGCACTAGAACAAATAGGAGTTCGGGTCTACAAATATGCAACAAAAAAAATATGAAAAATATGGCCCTAACAAACAGTCTCCCGAAAACCAGTCCAAAACACGGGAAAAGAAAGGTCACGGGAAGACAAAGAAGGACACCGAAAAATGGTGTGATTTCCACAAAATCCCTTGGCACAATACTGATGAATGTCTCTCAAAACATTCATTAGTGGTCGAGATCAAAGACAAAGAGCCGAACCCTGATTCTGAAAATACTGGTAAAGGACAGATCATTGACGTGGACCCCACTGCCATTGTTGCAACTGCAACAATTCAACCAGAAGAACCAACAGATCCTGAAGAGGGGGAGCACATTTTTCATTCACAGATGTGGGTGAAGGGGACCCCACTGCATTTTATTGTTGATACCGGAAGCCAGAATAACCTCATCTCAACAGAGGTCATCAAATAGTTGGGATTGTCGACAACACCACACCCACATCCATACAACATCGGTTGGCTTCGCCAAGGATGAGATCTTCGTGTCAACCAATAGTGTCGATTGTCATACGACATCCAGCCCTTCAAGGATGAGGTATTATGTGATGTTTCCCCACTGGATGTTTGTGATGTTCTCTTGGGCCAGCCATATATGTGGAAGAGCCATGCTATTTATGATTCTCAACCCCGTAGTGTCATTGTTACTTTGAGGGGTCATCTCTACAAAATACCAGAGGTAGTTCCGACTATTGTTCCACCTACAAAGTGCCGCAAGATAGTATCCCATACTGCAAAATTCAACTTCTTCACAATCTGTTCAAAAGGGGAACAAAAGGACATTGCAACCGCTACAGCCTCGCCCCAAGCACCTTCTATCCAACAGAAGTAGGTCGACAAGGTTGCAACAAAGCACAAAGATTCCTTATGCACATTTTCCTCTCATACAACTTGACTTGTTTAACAACCTCAACAGGTTGGTGACAGACTTCCACAAACTGAGTAGTGCGACATCTCTAGCAAGGCAAACAACTCACCAAGATTCAGACTTAGCAAACGCTTTTTCCTCTCCCCCGGGAACTCAACGCAATGGATACCATTTTTTCCTAAGGAGGGAGGATTGATCAAGGTGTATATCGGTGGCCACCCACCTTCTCCAACTGGCTCAAAACAATTTTCTGGCAATTTTGGCAATTTACTATTTTTAGCAGTTTTTAACTTCCTGGGCCTTTTTGAGGGCCTAAATGAAGGTTTTTCAGGATTGAGCTCCTCAATGAATTCCCAAAGCATGATTGAGACCCCAAAATGAATCTCCTCGATGATACCTTTCCAACGGGCTATCAAACGCCTAAAACGTAGATCGTATGCAAAAGTTACGACCTCGGGAAGTTAATGCACTAACTTACCCAAATAGGGCCCACATGAATTTTGACGCTTCATCTCCTAGGGTTAATTTTTTGGATGTCTATGGTTTTTGGCATTCCTGTTTATTGTAAAAATGCTTTCAGAGCCTCATTGTAATCATCTTCTTGCAAATGAACGCAACCGTCACATCTCTTCTCAGAGATAAGCCACCATCATTCCAGCAAGCTTGTTTCCGCTGCATTTTACAGTTTCAACTTATTTCCTTATTGAATAGAAAACCAGTTTTACTGTATCTCTGTTATTTTGTGTTAAGCACCTATTAATAATCTGTAGTCATATCGTTTTGCTCATAAAATCCAAATCATATTGAGTCTAGATCTTCTCTTTCTTCTAGTGTTGATATCTTAGGATCAAATCTCATAGGAAGAGATCTTAGTACCTTTTGAACAATTACATATTATTTAATTTCTTCTCCCAATCCTATAATTTCATTTACTATTTCATCGAAGCGTAAGAAGTAAGCTGCAATATTATCATCTTCCTTCATATTTGGTTGTTTGAATTGACCTCAGTAAGTTTGAAGCTTTGCCGCTTTGACTTTTGAATCTCCTTCAAAAATATTTTAAAGTTTGTCCCAAATATCTTTAGCGTATTTAAAATGCATAAATTTGGTGTATAACGATTAACCAAGACCATTCAGAAGTGCATTTGTGGCTTTGGAATTATTTTGACCCAGTTTTATTGTTCTTTCACTTGTTGGCAGAACTGTTGGTTCTTTGTATCCATCTACTATAGATTGCCAAATTTCAAATCCATGCGCCCGTATATATGTTTTCATCCTTCTGCTCCAGAATGCATACTTTTTTCCATCAAACTATGGTATTCCATGTTTATACATATTGTTTCTCTCCATGATCTACCTTTAAGTGGTTAAACTTATTCTTGAAGGAACCGAATCTGATACTAATTGTTGTATTACTGAGACGAGGGGTGAATTAGTAATAGAGAAATGATCCTTTTTAACCACAAAATGCAAGTGTTATATCAATGTAGAATTATCATCCAATAGTTGCAGAGTAAACAAACAATGAAAAAATGTGAAATCATACACATACATAGTACACCAGTGTTTTTACGTGGAAAACCAAAGTGGGACAAAACCACATAATGCTTTTTCTTATATGTCTTTAAGAATTACATTCATTGGAAGCACCAAATTCCTTTGTTTTCCAACTGCAACTGGAAGGAGGCTCCAACCCCATAGTTTCTTAGGCTACAACCTGAAGGAAGCCCCAGCTCTCCAATTCTCTGGCTACAACCAGAAGGAGGATACAACCCCCTAGTTTCTTAGGCTACTACCTAAGGGAATCTCCAACTCTCCAATTCTCTAACTACAACCAGAAGGACGCTACAACCCCCTATGTTCTTTGGCTACAACTGAAAGGTGGCTACAACTAACTATCCATGCCCCGTCTAACCACTTTGACATAGAAGTAGAATGATGGAACCACTGTCACACTATCACTGTGAGATATACTATTGTAAACATGTACCAATCAAACTACACCAATCAACCTGTACCAATAACCTGAACCGTGCATCAACCATGCATCAACCTGTACCTCAACCTGTAATCAACCTGTACCATAAACAAGTGCATCAACCATGCACCAACCTGTACCAAACAAGCTATAATCAACCTGTACCATAAACAAGTGCATCAACCATGCGCCAACCTGTACCATGAACAAGTGCATCAACCATGCACCAAACATGTACAAATAACCTTCCATAACAACCTGTCCAAACAACATATCACAACAACCCTTCCCATCAATCTTATCAACCAAATAAGATCTAATCACCAAGACAACTCTCAAATATATGCATCAACCAAGCATAACACAACAACTCATAATCATCACCAAGATCAATATGTGTTTCTAATAATATACCAAGACAAGTATGTTAGATCATCCATAAACCATGTGTCAACAATACTAATAAAAAGTGCCTCCAACCATGTACCAAGTATGTACCAATCATGTATCAACTACTCATCAACTATGACTCATTAAGATGTACCAACATCATCAACTATACACCTAATGTATGTGCCAACTAATCAACTACTTGTCTCAACCATGTACCCAACATGTACCTCAACCAAAATCCCTCATCAATTTCATAATCCAAATCTGATTTGTAACTTTGTAATAGACCTGGTGTATATGATCACATACCTGCAAACCTTCCTTAACTTTAACAACAAGAGACTATCATTTTCATCAAACTTTACTTTAGTCTCACATGACTAATTTTGGATTAGTCAACAACCCTAACTTGAAATAATCATAACTATGTACCTGTAATGAATAAAGATCTAAAAATAGTACACAATGTTCTTCAGTGTATTTTATGCAATTCCTCCAGACTTCACTACTTGGAACCTCTCATAAAAGGAGTTATAGAAAAAATGACATACCTTGATGAATTTTGGCTTTATCTAGAGAGAGAACTTGTAGAGAGTGCCCCGCACAAAATATTTGTTGTATGGATCTGAAAATTGTACACAGAATACGACAGACTGTACTCTAACCAATAAATTTTTTCTTACTGAATTTGGATATTTTATGAAGAATTTATGACGTTTTTACCCGAAACACCAGTTTTAGACTAGTTTGAGGACTAGCCACAAACCCTATTTTCTACTACGTGTAACTCCAAAAATACAATGACCCAGAAGATGGAATTTGTATCAAAGATACTTGGATATGTACTTTGCTGAATGGCCTCCCAATGTCATGGTCTGAATCATTCTAGAAAAAACTTTATTGTGAAAATGGTGAGATGGCCTGTAAATAACATACCTTAGAAAGCATCATCAAAAGAATTTATCCTCCCTTGAATTTCAGCCTTCTTTACTTCACCTTCCCTTTGAAATTCATCTTAGATATCCTTTGGTTACCTTAGTCACCTATAGATATTCAATATGCTCAAGTGTGATTAAAATGAGAGAGCCTTGCCTCTTATTTATACTTTCATGTAGCTTCGTCAAGGGGTTACCGTTTAACCATCTTAACCTACTTTCCTTTTTTTAGGGTTAACCTACTTCTAACCACTTGCCCACTTAGTAATTTCTCCATTAACTTTATTATTTAAATAATTTCTTTTGTATTCAATTTGACTTATAGTACACTCATCACTTCACTTTATTATTTACCTTCTAAAATCTCTTAAACCACTTTGACTACTTTGACATTTTGGGGATTCTAGATGACTCATGAGTGTTCTCCAACTTCATATGGCCATAACTCTCTAACCGTGAGGAGTTATGTGACATTATACATACCACTGGAAATGGCATGACATGTACTATCCATCTAGAATATTATTACCTACAAATATATCAAAACTCATGCCATTATCCATCAAACAAACTTGGGTCCATTACCCAAACCTTTGTGCTACCAAAATTTTCTACTAGACTTTCTTCAAGAGTTGACATCAATGAAAACCAACCCAAATAATCAACATTTTGTTGGTAGATTTATTGTGGGAATTTGGAGATTGATTTGGATAATATGGCACAATATTGTAGACAAGGCTAATACTTCAATCATACACTTTTGTTTTCCTTCAGAAGCGCTCTCTTATGGCCTAATGTGCATTTTTCTAATCCACTTAGAGTTGATGAAACACTCTACCTTAAACCTTGAATTCAAATATTATTAGTTTAAATCAATTTGTATGATATATCTTAAAATTACATTATGATAGGGGTGGCAGGCATGGGCGGAATCCTCATTGATCCCAAAGGAAAAAATGAACTATCCTACGCATGGGGACTCAGAATTTTCTCTAACAATCAAGCTAAAGAATATGCATTTTTACAAGGACTAAGAATGACACTTATCATCCTATCCATTCCCTCACATTGTTAGGTTCAAACATCATCATCCATGAATAAAAAATCCATTCCAAGTGATTGCAATCTTGTGCCAATTTTGGATCAGGTTTCTCAAGAGGCCTTTAGGTTTCACAAAATAACCTTTTTCTAGGTCCTAAGGGAGAACAATATGGTCACTGACTCTCTTTCTAATGAAGCTACTAGATTGAAAATGGGGTTTTTAAGGGATAATGGTTCATTATCTATCAAACTATACCCTAAGTATTTTCATGCACTCAATGGAAAGTACCTTCAATTTAATGAGCCACATGTCAATCATGAAATAACACCACTACCAAATATTTTCAATAAACACAAAGATCCATAATCCCCCTTCACACATGTTCTAATTGGTGGAGAACTGTAATTTTGAATTTGTTTTGGTCTTATATTCTAGTTGAGGTTTGATAATGGCAACTCATTGCGTGGAGAACACGAAGGCTTGTGGGACACCTCCCTTATTCATTATTCATCACTGGGATTATGTAATATTTTTCTCCATGTTGGCCCTTTCTTCCAGATTGGTGAATTTGAAGAATGCCTGCCTTTTTCTTTGTTTGTTTGTAGCCTTTGGTTTTGGGATTCTACAAGCCAAATGTGCTTGGTGTTTTTATTTCTTTAGTTTTGGGGCACTCTAGTTTTGGGTGGACTGTCCCTTTTGGAATGATGTCACCCTATATGAAAATATCACACCTAGTTCACATAATTTAATATAGTGGGTTGGGTATCATTGTCTTTGGATTAGAATCCTCGTGGTATTTTCTAGTTTGATTGAAGATATTTTGGGTTTAATGTTGCATTTCTATTTGCTTAGTTGGCTCTAGTACTTCATTTTAAATAGGCTCTCTGTGATTGTAATTGCATATATGAATTGTAGAGATCTATGAGAGATTAGAAGAGTCTTAACATCACACGAGGAAATGATTTAAGGTAACAAGACTTCTATATTCACCATCACAACCAAGGTGAATGAAAATGAACAACATATAGTTTCCCAAATCGCTTCTATCATGGATTCTTTGGTTCAATTAAAGTAGAAAATTGCTATCCTTGATGTAGAATGTGGCATGTTAAGAAATCTAATTTTCCACTTGAGTAAATATGCTTATGCTGTGGATTCCAATCAAAGGGTGTCTATTCATTCATAACATAGAGAACCAAAAGAGGAGGACAGAATGCACCAACTCTTTCAGGATATGGAGATAGGGGAAGAAGAGTACGTGCCAACCAATATTGGCTTGGAAGAAGCAACAAGGTGCCATATTTTCTTATAAGAGTATGCTTTTTAAAGTTATATGCATATAGGTACTTTTTATAAAATCTATACTAGTAGTAAATACTGGGAATTTTGGCCAGCAAACATATGTAAATTTCGTATTTTGGTCCATAACTATTCTTCTTGTTTAAAACTTGAAGCCATGTAGTTCGATGTATTAGTGTCTTTTAGCTTAGCTACAACCTTTTATCATTAATATAAATTTTCTAGTTTCGATATAAATATAAAAATAAAAATAAAATAAAATATAAAAATAAAAATAAAACAAACAAACAAACATTTCGTTATGATTTGTAGGCCCATTAGCCATTGCACCAAGTATCAAAATAAACATACACTGGAGACAAGATCATTCACACAAGCGGAAAGTATTTTTTCTTTCCTTGAGATCAAAAATACTGACCTTGATTTTCTAAGAAGAATGGATCTAGCTTCTATGTAATCTCTTCTAAGTATTCCCTCCTCTCACACTATACACAAATTCCTTCTATTTATTCTCACACTTTCGAATGAAAAAAGTTGAAAATGCAATGCCCCCAAATGAAATGGTTGAATCCAAAACCCTAATTCTTCAAATACATGCTATAAATTGAAACGCAAGTTTATGAAGCTTACAAAACTTATAGAAAATGAAACCAAATTCTTTTCCCAAGTCCTAATTCACAAAACCTCAAATCTCAGCTCGATCCCAAGTTTGATGAGATGGAGGCCAAAGGAGAGAGAAAAAATCAATTTTGGATAAATGACCATGAATTATTTTTTTGCAGAGAAGATGCTTCGAGGGATAGAAAACTATAATCACCTATTTTAGTTGAGCACACTTTTTAAGAACAAGTCTATCCATTATCAAATAATTACCTTAACTCAAGAGTTTACAAACATGTAAAAGTTAACCCTAGGTTAGTTGAAAATGAGTCACTTGTGATGGGATTCTAATGTTGTGGGGCCCTTCTTTAATTGCTACTTGAACTTCATCTTCAAGCATGTTCAACCTTCAATAGTGAAGACCTCAATATGAGCTCCTCATCTTCTTCCAAATCAAGAAACGATTTTCTAATAGCGTAGATATGCCCAAATGTCCCCTCTTATAGAACAACTTGAGTACATTCTCATTCAAAAATGTTTAGAGATATTATTTTTTGAAATCTCATATTTACCCTATGGAATGCATGTATATATTTTTTTTTAAAAATTGACCATTGGATGGTAAGCTCAAATTATATTTGTGAACACATCGATCAATATATATTCATAGGGAAATTGATGAACCTTGTTGGTTTTAATAAGTATAAAAAATCTCAAGTTACTTCCTCCTTTTTGACAAACAAATTATGGAAGTATAATTCGGAAAGGTAAATAAATCCGTCGAACAATTTTTTTTCAATGAAATGTTGAAAAGGAGGAAAAATTTGTACCTTAAATATTTTAATTTAAGGGGGTGGACATTATTATTTTAAGTTGAGGTCTATGATGAAAAGGGAGGAATACTCATTTTTTAGGGCCCTCACACCCACTATGCTTTGCTAACACATTCTACATTTTCCCTATCACATAGACTATTATAGAGTACCCTTATTTCCTTTCACCATGGATGATTTTTATGAGGATGAAGAATTGTCTCTTTAGAAACTTCAAGAAATTAGTGAGTTGAAATATGTCTTTTTATAGGAATCTCATGTCAAACTTTGAGATGAAATTACTTCCTTGCATGTTATTAATGAGAAGCATCATGATAGGATTTCCTTGTTGCAAGCCATTGTTTCTCAATGGAAGAATGTTAATATCATGTTTAAGGAGAATGTTATTTATTATAGATCTATAATACTCAACTTCATAATGAAGTTTCTTCTTTGCATGATATTTTTTTTAACCATAACAAAAAAAATATATTCATCTTAAAAGGGGGTTGTAGCGAGGCTAGCAGCATGTAAATTCATCAAAATTCAGAGATGTCTCTAAAATTGAACTAATTTCTATACATAGTACGCTAAACTTTAAAACTTTTTCCAGACGTGAGTTCTAGGTGATTACACTTATGACTTGCTTCACAAACTCACCCAAAAAACTTGTAATTCAAAAAAACATTCACATCATTATGGGTGAAAACTGCCTTGAGCTTCCTTCCCCTCTTTCAAGTGAGGGGGAATTGGTTCCTCGATCTCCATAGGATCTATGATCTAACATATAGTATCCTCCTCCCTTATTCCTACTTGTAGATAATTTGAGCATTGCATTCCACCTCCAATGAGTCAATCCCTTGCTTCTGAAGAAGAATGAGAGTCATGTTATTTGCATTTTCTGTAGCACTAGCCTACTACAACAAATCTATGTTGTTTTCTTGGGTGATTTCTTCATGCCTGCACAAAATTCTACAATTTTCCTTTTACTCTGAATTATCCATGATAGTAAGGGATATTCCTTTCACAACAAGATTTAAACAATCCCCAAAACAGACCAATTCCCAACAAAAAAAAAATATTATCAACCCCTTGACAGACTGACTAAAATAACAAGTCTATATTCCCACAACTCCTTCCTAAGGAATATAATTTCTCCAGAAGAACGTGTACTAAGAACACAAACTGAGGAACTAGGGCTTGTGCTGTCGAGATGAAGGCATTTTCCCACATTGAGAAGATGATACAATCTAAATCTGCCTCCCTTAGATGCATCTGTTTAGAGTCGATGTTCCCACTTTATACCTCCACTCTTCGAACTAGAATAGATTCAAAATATATATTTCCCACCCTCAAAACATAGGCCAAACCAAAAGGAGGGAAGAACCTAATATACCACAAGTGATACATTGTCCCATATATCGACGAAGATCACACAAGAAGGAATTTAATTACCTCAAGACTATATTGATATGAAAAATGTGGGACCTATGGAGGCCACATGCCATCCATCCCTACATATGCTCCATTTGTTGATGTGAAATTATTATGAATTGGGTTGAGCTCCATTGATTAATTATTGTATATGGTAGTGCTTGGAACCCCATTTTTAATAATGGAACCATGACTCAATGATGATGTTGTTGATATTATGGTAGCTACGGGAGGTATTAACCTCCATGTGTAACCTTTGGCTAGAATAGAATATTTTGGAAGCAAGAGAAACCCTAAACAGATGTGTAGAAACCCTAGAAGACAAGTCGGCTCAGTAAGAGAATTAATATTAAAGTATTAGATTCTAAAAGGACAAGTCGGCTCAGTAAAATAATTAATATTAAAGTTTTATATTCTAAAAGGACAAGTCGGCCCAGGAAAGTGATAAGAACCACTATAAGTAAGAGATGATCTATATCATTTGTACACACACACTTCACACACTCTCTCAGTCAAGTTTGGCACAAGTTTGGAGCTGTAGCTGCAAGGATGGAAGGTGGACCTTCTGAGATGGTTCTTGGTCTCTCTCTCTAGCACCATATAGCCTAAGATGTGCTCTCTATCCTCTAGTATCTCTTGGTGCTTTTGTTGGTGATGGTTCTTGGTGGTATTCTTGGTAAGTGAAAATGCAACTGCAACTGCTGCAGTTGAGTATTGTTCTTGTTCTGTGGTTTTGAGACTTTCTGTTTGGTGAGCTATATTTGGAGAAAGATGAACTCTCTTGGTTATCTGTATTAGAATATAATGGATGTGCTCATTTTACCATTGACAATATCACTATTGTCACCCAACCATAGGCCGAAGCCACCCTACGAGCACCTTAACCTTGACAGAGAATCACTCCAGAAGAAAACCCTAGGCTAGATAGCCAAACAAAGGGTAGTGCACCTTTTCCCAAGGATAGCGCACCAACAAGATATGATCAGATAGTCCAAACCCTAACCAAGAGATAGTCCAAGACAAACATGATTTGCTAGCTGCAGCAGCTGTGATGGAAGCTCTTCTCCAACCCTGTGCACAAAATTGGGCACTGCAGTGCGCACAAGTACTACTCTACAATTCTAAGACTGCATGCCAGAATGAAGAAAGGCCTCCTGTATTTATAGTAATTTTGGCTAACTTCCTAGGCTGAATTCTCATTCTGGGTATCTATCTGTTCAATATATATTATTTCTTCTGGCCAACTTCATCTCTTGGAGGCTAATAATCTAATATAAATTATCTTCTTGAGCTGAAAAGTCTTCTAGGGTTATTAGCCAACTCATTAGGGTTTCTTCTTACTTCCCGGAGTATTCTATTCTTGTCAGGTTTACATGTGGAGGTAAATACCTCCCGCAACTACCATAATATCAACACTCCCTCCTAGCTAGGGAGGTATTACAGGTAACGGTCTTGAGCATAAACATACCATTCACCCGGTAGCATCAACATAGTTGTATAGACTATCTCATGACTAGATCATGAGCACCATCATCATCATCAGTTTCATAAGATGCATCATCTCTTGAAACTATACTCTATCTGAGTAATTAGACGTGATACTCACTCCACAGAGTGACACAAGATCCTTTCTTCTAATCTAGAAGAGTAAATGTTCTGAACCATTTTCTATCTGGGAAATCTCTGTTCATTGATCATCCATCTAGCTGATAATCATTTTCAACACTGCTGATAATATTCAAGGAAAACAGAATAATATCATTCAATAGAGCACAACTGTGTCTATCCATAGTAGTATACAAATACAATCCAATGGTACACTACCACACAGGGTAGCACACAGATACTTGATCAAACAGTGGAACACATCCACCACAATAGTATACATCTATTGTCTAGAAACATATGGTTTTCATAACAATCATTTGATATCAACCTTCACATAAACAATGTTATGATATAAAATGAATCATCTGGGCCATTCTTCCACTCACATCTGTGGGATCTTGGAAGATCATCTGCGCTCAGAAGGTCAAACATCAATGATGAGATATCTGGACTATTCTTTTCAAGCAAGGAAGAACAATTTTCCTGATTTCTGAGCCTGGACCATTCCCCACCCTGGGCCATTCCTCTGACACAAGACAAAGTGTAACCTTGAGAGAATGATTCTTCCCTAAGGAATGTTTGTCCCTGATTGTTGAACCTGGACCATTCCCCACCCTGGGCCATTCCTCTGGCAATAAACAAAGTGTAGGCTGGAGAGAATGAATCCTCCATAATGAATGACTGTCCAGACCATTTCCCATGTTAACCATAAGAGGAAATGACTGTCCTTCACCAACCTCCAAAACAGACCATTCCTCATGTTAACCACAATGAAAATCGTTGTCCGGCGAGGTGGGCCAGTTTTCTTGAGTAATGATCCAGATTATTTTCGGCATGAAATGAGATCAGAGATATAATAAATAAATGCACAGAGATATCGAAAATATTCAATAATATAACAGAAATGTATCAGAGATGCAACCATAAACACAGATATATAGTAATACACGATTTCTATTAATGAAAGAAATGTACAGAGACTGTAAAAATACAGAGTGAAAGATTCGCTAGAATGGTGGCAGCTTATCTCTGAGAAGGGATGTGATAGCTACTTGCATTCGCAAGAAGATGATTAAAATGAGGCTCTGAAGGCCTTTTTACAATAATAAGGAATGCCAAAAACCCTAGACATCCAAAAACCTAACCCTAGGAGATGAAGCGCCAAAAGTCATGTGGGCCCCGTTTGGATAAGTGAGTACATCAACTTCCTGGGGTCGTAACTTTTGCATACGATCTCCGTTTCAGGTGTGTGATATCTCATTAGAAAGGTATCATCGAGGAGATTCATTTTGGGGGATCAATCATGCCTTTGGCTATCATTTAGGATATCGATCTCGAAAAACCTTCATTTGGACCCTCAAAATGGCCTCAGAAGTTAAAACCTACTAAAACTAGTAAATTGCCAAAATTGTCAGAAAAATGTTTTGAGCCATTTGGAAAAGGTGGGTGGCCACTGATATCCACCTAGATCAATGCTCCCCCCTTAGGAAGCAATGGTCTCCATTTTTTTGAGTTCCCGAGGGAGAGGGAAAAGCGTTTGTTGAATCTGCATCTTGGTGAGCTGCTTGTCTTGCTGAAGATGTCGCGCTGCTCAATTTGTGGAAATCTGTCATGAACCTGTTGAGGTTGAGGCTGTTCAGCAAGTTGAGATACATGAGAGGAAGATTCGCAGAAGGAATATTTTCACTTTGCTGCAGCCTTGTCGACTTGCTTCTGTTGGATAGAAGGTGCTTGGGGCAACGTTGTAGTGGTTGCAGTGTCCTTTTGAACAGATTGTGAAGAAGTTGAATTTTGCAGTATGAGATACTACCTTGCAGCACCTTTTAGGTGGAATAGTAGTCGAAAATATCTTTGGTATTTTGTAGAGATGACCCCCCAAAGTAATAATGACACTATGGGGTCGAGACTCATAAACAACATGGCGTCTCCGCATATATGGTTGGCCCAAGAGAACATCAGAGACATTCTGTGGGGAAACATCACATAATACCTCATCATTGAAGGGTTGGATGTCGTAGGACAATCAACACTGTTGGATAACACGAAGATCTCATCCTTGCCGAAGCCACCCGATGTTGTATGGCTGGGGGTGTGGTGTTGTCGGCAATCTCAACTATTTGACAACCTCTACTGAGATGAGGTTTTTTTGGCTTCCGCTATCAACAATAAAATGTACCGACGTCCCCTTCACCCACATCTGTGAATGAAAAAGGTGCTCCCCCTCTTTAGTATCTGTTGGTTCTTCTGGTTGAATTGTCGTCATCACGACAATAGCAGTGGGGTCTGCGTCAATGATCTGTCCTTTACAAGTATTTTTAGAATCAGGGTTTGGCTCCTTGTCATTGATCTCGGCCACCAACGACTGTTTTGAGCGACATTCATCGGTGTTGTGCCAGTGGATTTTGTGGAAATCACACCATTTTTCGAAGTGCTTCTTTGTCTTCTCATGACCCTTCTTTTCCTATGTCTTGGAATGGTTTTCAGGAGACTGTCTGTTAGGGCCGTCTTTTTCATACTTTGGTTGTTGCGGATTTGTAGACTCGAATTCCCATTTGTTATGGTGCTTAAATTTCTGCTCAATTTTAATAGCATATCGATAAGCAACGCTGAGTGATGAGATGTCCAGAAAATCCATTTCAGTATGGATGTATATGTGTAGAGCCCCACGGTATTTTAGAACCAAATTTAACTCAGAGTCTTTGATACCCAGCTTGGTGTGCAAGGTATGGAAGGCATTGGTGAACTCTGAAACTACTTGGCCCCTCTCTTGCCGTAGTGTGGTCCATCTCATGTACTGGTCCTCATAGTTGCCAATAGGGTAATACTGTTCTTTTACCGCATCCACAAAAAAATCCCAAGTGGGATCGGCCCCATATATTCTAGACTCCTATGTGGAAATTTTCTCCCAGTAAGTTTCCCACCGATGTTTGACATGAGGGAGAGCTTTAAGGAGTGCGAAGGTGATCTTTTCTTTGTCGAAAAAATTGTGAACAGAGAAATAACCTTCTAGCAGAGTTAACCATTTTTCTAGAGCTTCTGCATCTATCTGTCCTTCAAATACATGAATATCAAAATTAACTTGTACCTTGAAAGGCGGGGTGCCTCCAAAGTGGCCACTTGATGAAGATGCGCCTGATGCTATCAGCAGGCATTGAAGGATGTGGGAAAAATTCTCCATCATTTCGTCCCTCTGTCGTGTGAGAGCTTGCTCAAGCAATAGATTGATAGGATCGTCTGCTCCGTCGTTTTTATTTTATTCGGCCATTGAGGGTTTCTTGGGTGTGCAAGAGAGATTGTCTTCAATAGAGATAAGATCAAGACCCAACTTGCTATAATCGGACCTCGTCAAGGACATGCACTAAAAAAATGATCAAGAGCAGCCTGCTCTGATACCACTGATCCAGATTATTTTTGGCACGAAATGAGATCGGAGATATAATAAAGAAATGCATAGAGATATTGAAGATATTCAATAATATAACAGAAATGTATCAGATATGAAACCATAAACACAGGTATACAGTAATACGTGATTTCTATTAATGAAATAAATGTACAAAGACTGTAAAAATACAGAGTGAAAGACACGTTAGAATGGTGGCAGCTTATCTCTGAGAAGAGATGTGACAACTACTCGCATTCATAAGAAGATGATTACAATGAGGCTCTGAAGGAATTTTTACAGTAATCAGGAATTCCAAAAACCCTAGACATCGAGAAACCTAACCCTAGGAGATGAAGCGCCAAAAGTCATGTGGGCCCCATTTGGGTAAGTGAGTACATTAACTTCCCGGGGTCGTAACTTTTGCATACGATCTCCGTTTTAGGCATGTGATAGATCATTGGAAAGGTATCGTCGAGGAGATTCATTTTTGGGGCTCAATCATGCCTTTGAATATCATTGTGGACCTCTATCTCTAAAAACCTTCATTTGGACCCTCAAAATTGCCCCAGAAGTTAAAACCTGCTAAAAATAGTAAATTGCCAAAATTGCCAGAAAACTGTTTTGAGCCATTTGGAAAAGGTGGGTGGCCACTGATATCCACCTGGATCAAGTAACCCTCAATAAGAGAGATTACCCTAGACCACTTCCCATGTTAACCACAATGGGAAGTCTTTGTCTATGGTACATCAACAAGCTGGACCATTTTCCAAGCTGAAACATTTATGTCCGTCAGAAATCTCAATCCACTTTCTGAACTGGAAAGAATTTGCTCATCCTAGACCATTTTTCAAAATAAAAAGTGATTTTCCATCAATCAATAACACATCAGTACTCCCTCCCAACCTGGGAGTCATCTCTTCCTTTTTCAATAAGGAAGTTGTCTCCACGAGCTCCAGCTTGAGTATGCAAAATCTTTCATCTTGGACAGAAGCTTTACCAAAATGTCTTCTTATCTGCTCATCTGTGGAGATATGTATTAAAGAACCACTTTCTCCTTTCTGGACTTTATCATGGATAATGTAATGCTTGATTTCAAATGTACTTCACTCTGGAACACTGGTTTTCTCTGAAGGCTTCATGTAGCTCTGATCAATAAAGTATATCATTGTTGGAAAACTAGAACATATCCATGTGGCACTTCTTCTGTCATCATGAGATCTGATCTTCTGAGTAATCATCTTGATATAATATCTCTGTTACAGAAATTATTCACCACACTTTTGTTGTGCACTGGAGGTTCTCTACCAAGTTATCTGCTTCCATCTGCATACAAGGGTCTCTTTCTGGTATGCCTCAAAGTCTTGAGGTTTCTCTTCATACGCTCTTTATTCAATTACTCTAGAGAACATTCTTTGCATTCATCTGATGTAGAACTCCAACCCATGGATATCGCAGATGATATAATGACTCATGTAGAGGTATGTCTAGTTTACTGGAACAAGTAATCATCATATTCTTCTCCCTCCATCTGGGAGAACCTCTAGTTCTAGATCTTGCAATGATTGCATATATACGCTGTTATTCATCACTACTTTCAGTTCCTCTGCTTGATTGATTTTAGTGAGTTCATATCAGGCTGGTAATCTTGTGATTCTTAATACAATGACTGGTTGTTCTGGCTTCTCTTTCTTTCTTGGAATCTTCATGTTCTTCCTAATGTTTTTCTTTATCTCTTGGGTCCATGGAGTTTCTTATAGATTCCATGCCCTAAATATTCCACTTCTTCCTTTCATTATAGGATCACAGATGTGGATGGACAACTAGGGATACTTCAAGGTTTCTCTTTGAAGAAGACTTCTTCTGAGTTTGAACTTTAACACGTACTGTCTTTTATGGCTGCTACCATGGATATATACTTCATCATCTTCAATGGATCATAGGATTAGCTCCCTCCTAATCCTTGCTTCATGTATGAGTGCACATAATCAACTCCCTCTGTCTAACAAAGTCCACGCTTTTGTCTGCATATTTATTGTCTTCTGCAATATATAATTAGCTCTCTCTGTCTAACAAAGTCCATGCTTCCATCTTATTGTCTTCTAAAAAATGTCATAAGTCTTTCTCCAATTTCCTCTTGATTGCCGATTTCTTTCTGTCTTTGCTTCTTCTAAGTCTCTTCATGATTGATTATGATTTCGGCTTATCTTGTAATAGCTTCCACATGATTTGTTTGATGTATTTCATCCTTTGTATTATCTAACTTGTATAATGATAACAATCCTTATCTTTTTGTTCTTCCATAGGGATAGTTCTTCTTGGAACATATTATCTTCTAAGAGATAGATATGCAAGATATGTACAAAGACTATGTAAACAAGATATGTACAAGAAATTAGAAGAGTATTGTTACCTTAAGAAGAAGAAGTCTCTTTCATCCTGCTTAGTCTTCTTTATAGCTTCCTTTTCTTCAACAGCTGATGCTTCGTGTTTCTCCTTCCTTTTCTTTAGCTCGGGACACTGATTCTTGTAGTGACCATACTTTCGATAGTTGAAGCATTGTATTTTTGAAATATCTTTCTCTTGATTTGTCTTCCTCTTTGAACCAAACTTCCTTTTGTTCCTAAAATTCTTGAATCTTGTTGTGAAGGCTTGATCATCTACTTCTTTTGGGGTTTCTCTTTTGCACTGATCCTTTAATCTTCTTGATCACATCAAGTCTAAAGTTCTTCAAATGTAGGATACTCCTTCCTTGTGTTCATGCTTGGGGCAAATGCATCCCACATCTTGGGAATACCATTGAGTACTATGTTTACCAATTCCTTCTTTGATATGATCTCTTCAATATCTTGTAGTTGATCTCTTAACTGGGAGATCTTCACAAAGTATGATGTTATGCTATCATCATCATTCATCTTCATGTCACGGAGCTCATTCTTTAGACTCATTATTTGTCCAATGTTTCTCATTGAGAAGAGGTTTGTTAGGTCATCGTACATCTTCTTTGATGAGTCAAGATGGGAGATGTAGGGTATGAAGTGGTCTTTTATAGGCTCCACTATGATACTCATGGAATTGGTGTCACCTTCTTTGAACTTCTCCATAACTGCAACGTTCTGCAGTTCCTTCTCTTTTTCTTCCTCAAACTCTGGTTCCACGATATTTCCTTTCACGATATCCAACACTTTATTCTTGGCAAGGATGAGATCAATCCTTGTCTTCCATGATATGAATTTTGAAGCTCCATCTAACTTGTTTTCTGACTTCATAGAATAAGTCATGGCTACTTTGACTTAATCAAACCCTAGATTTGACCAAAAGCTCAAACTTGACGTCTTGGCTTGTTGAGAGTACCAGGAGATGCGCTAGGCTAGGGCACACTGTTCTATCCAGAAATTAGGTCAAGCCCTCCACTTAAGGTGCCTCGATGAGAGGATTAGGGTTACTGCAACTGCACCTGCTAGTAACCCTAACGGTAGTGCTATGGTGACTACTCCTACTAGAAACCCCAGCGGCAGTTCTTCAACAAGATTAATATCCTTATGAATATGTTTCCTTCCAGTGGTTAGACTGAATGAAGGAGGTGTGGGCCCATAACCTGTTAGAATATAATGGATGTGCTCGTTTTACCATTGACAATATCACTATTGTCACCCAACCATAGGCCAAAGCCACCCTCCGAGCACCTTAACCTTGACAGAGAATCACTCTGGAAGCAAACCCTAGGATAGATAGCCAAACAAAGGGTAATGCACCTTTTCCCAAGGATAGTGCACTAACAAGAGCTGATCAGATAGTCCAAACCCTAACCAAGAGATAGTCCAAGCCAAACATGATCTGCTAGTTGCAGCAACTACAATGGTAGCTCTCCTCCAACCCTACACACAAAAATGGGCACTGCAGTGCGCACAAGTGCTGCTCTGCAATTCTGAGACTGCCTGCCAGAATGAAGATTGGCCTCCTGTATTTATAGTAATTCTGGATAACTGCCTGGGCCGACTTCTCATCCAGGGTATCTGTCTGTTCAATATATATTATTTCTTTTGGCCGACTTCTTCTCTTGGAGGATAATAACCTAATATAAATTATCTTCTTGAGACAACAAGTCATCTAGGGTTATTATCCAACTCATTAGAGTTTCTTCTTGCTTCCCAGAGTATTCTATTCTCATCAGGTTTACACGTGGAGGTAAATAACTCCCATAGCTACTGTAATATCAACAATGTGTTGGTTCTAGTGCTACTTACGGAATCATTCCATATATAAAAGGTTATGGTGCTCATGGGTGGCTGCATGCTTATGGTTGGGTGACAATATTGATAATGTACTCACTATGGTAAAGTGAGCACATCTCTTTAATTCTAATAGATGCCACATTGGACAAATAGTCTGCTTCATTGTTGAGTTCTCTTTTGATGTGGTAAAAATAAATTTTGTTGAAATATGGTGTGGTTCTCCTAATGCCACAAATGAGAGAACACAATTTTCTCCCCCTCGAGTTGGTTTGATCCTTCAATACTATAATTACAAGAATTGAATCTCCAAGCACTGTCAAGGTTTTGATTCCTTCATCTTTGGAAATGATGAGGTTGCACCAAAATGAATAGGATTATGTGAGATTGTTAGAGACATTTCCAAGCCCCAAAGAATAATGAACTACCTGGTTTCTTCCTAGATCATTAATACTCCCCCCACACCTGTCACCCTTTCTTCTTTGCGTGATATTAATGCTAGTCAACAAAGATTTATTGTTTAGCATTTAAATGATTAGTTGGAAGAAAAGGATGATTCCATCCATAATTTGTGTTGCATCAATATGAATCTTGACGAAGAAATAAATTAAAAGGTACAAGTGATAAATTAAGGGAGGGGGTTTGAAACATCCCTTGTTATTTTGACAGATATTCTAGTGGTATTTCTTGTATTTCGAAGAAGTATAAAGAACAAGTTACATGAATATGTGTGTTAATGAGATGGAATTAGAAAATTTAAACATTTCCTATAAAAACTCACGAATGAAGTAGGAAAGAAGGAAGCGGCAATTGACACTTTGCAAAAGGATATTTACTATTCTTTTCATATTACTTCCTCTCATGCACTATTATCTAATCATGAATAATCTTCCCCTGAGTATGAGAAGAACACTAAAGGTTTCATTTCTATATTACTTCATCAGATGAGATATAAAAGTGGTGGGATTGGTGAGAATGATTAAGGAATTAGTAGTCCTATTAGGTATGAACTAAGCCTAGCTGTGAGGGAAAGGCTTGAAAATTTCAAAGCTTCATTACCAAATGTAAGTCATATTTCTACCACTAACTTGTAAGGACCAACCCTCGCACCATTAGTTGATTTGTCCACTTATTATATCACAGAGCTTGAGTGTGACACTTTAGATGATTATTCTACCATTGATTCATAATAACCAAACCATAAACCTTTTTTTAGAAAGAACTTCTTGCTACACCTTTTGTTCAACCAACATCATATTATTCAACATCTAAATATCAATTGTATCAACACTCTAATCATTGTGATCAAAGGAATTCATCCATGTATAGGAATTCCTATTGGTATGTTAGAAACTCTTCATACAAGTCTTTAGAGAAGATGCATAAAATGAAAAACCTTGGATTGGTATTGATTATGAGGCCTTACTATGGTTGGATCAATGATTGTTCATTACAACATATGAGCACTTGTTTGATGACTTCATATCCACTTGTTTTATCCGTAGCACAACATCACATGACTCATTGCTTATTTTGATTGAATTGTAATAATACAAATAGTCTTTGTTGAATGTTTTTCAATGATAACATTTGGTTATTTCTTTTCTAGCATGCGGTGCATGATGAGAATACCATCTTCTTGCATGTGGACTTTGTAGTAGTAGTGGGTATTTTGACCATCATGAGCTTATAGTAAATGTATTGGTTTGAGTGATTGGAGCATTCTTGTTGATATTTGACTATCTACAAATTCATCTAATCACTTTTATCTTTAGCATGCTTCTTTGTCATCTACTATATATAATTTTATTTGACAACATGGAAGGAGTTTGGTTTCCTGCTCTGATCGTTCATGTTTTCTTAACTATTTTTTGAAGAGGATAATGTGAAGGTGTTTTGGAGGTGATGGATTCTCCATTAAGATCTTATTTTCACCTTGTTAGGGTTAGGTTGTAGTAGTCATTGTTGGTAAATTTTTGTAACACTACCTAAGTGCAAATTAAAGGGGGTTGTTGGGATGCAATTTTCACTTCATCAAATTCATCAAATATTCTTTGTCAACTTTACTTATTTGTGTCCCAAATTCAAGTTCAAGGGGGTATGTTGGAATATTTAATGTAATATTTACTTGTGGTCTTAGGAGTTATAACCCACATTAGTTATAACCAATTCCAGTAAATATAATCAGAACTTGCGATGTGGGAGAACAAACTTGTGATGTGGAAAAAAAAATAGAAGTAGAGTCCAAATACACATGAGTAAGCCTGCTACACAGCATTGAATGATGTGGGAGATGGATAATAATTCATGGGATCTGAATACACATCATTGAATGCTGCGATAAGTGGATAATAGGTTGTCTGATCCTACAATTTATTATCCACCTACGAAAACATTCAATACTGCATAGCAAGCTGAATATTGGCATGTTGACTCCGCACAAGTATGAACCCAAATAGAAGGTCTACCAATGTCAATGAGTTCCTCAGTATCCAACCAATAACAAGCATCACGGAGTAAAAGATGGAAAGAACGAAAATCAAATGGAAGAAGGTATATGAACAGGTAAGGATTGTCGTTGTAAAAAGGTTGGGAGGGATTAGATATGCAGTGATTACTAAGATGAATCTAAGAAGAGCCTCTTAATCAGAAGCATTGTTGAGATGAGGATTTCAACTGTTAAAATCTGTAAAACACAAAAGGATTAACCAGGAAAATAATTGAAATTTGTAAAACACAAAAGGATTACACAGGAAAATAAAACAAGAGAACAAAAATATGTCATGATATAATAAAAATAAAATAAAATATAAGAATAATAGAAATATTTTAATAACATTAATACCATTACCAAATTGTATCTATTAAAAATTTTCTTTCCTAAGATCTATTAGTAGAGCATAGTAATAGGCTTGATTTGAAGACTAAAGCAGAAAAGTAGAAAGTGGTGGAAATTTCAAGGGATGTTGAGTTTGTTATGTATCCAATGGAACCAGGAGGTTGAGCATGAGAAGCCAGGAAGCCACAATAAGCACTTTTGACAAACTTCTCCACAATTCGTAGCCAAAATACATGCGATCAGAACTCCAATTGAGCAATACAAAGGTAAAGGTTCATCCATATATACTTCTTCTCATGAATTTATGAAAATATATCTCCAGTTTTATCACAAACTGTAGAGAAATGCGTTCTAAGGTAACTGTAAAGGGGATGGAGCATTTGGAAAGTTTTGTAAATGCTAGAAGAGAATTTGTGATTAAGGAGGTACTTTGTGATTAAGGAGGGCATCTGTGAAACATCCTAGACAAACTAGTAGTAGAGATGAAAAATTCTAGCATCTTATAGAGAACCATGGTGAACATCCCTCAATTCAGAGAACCATGGTGAACATAAAGATAACATTGTGAACTATATCCAAAGACCAGCTTGTATCTGCCCAATGGTCTTGTTTCATCAGCACCCAGGAAGGTGGAGGGGAGAAGAATCTCATATAGCGCTAGTAGACATATCGAGAAGGGGGAAAATGTGTTTCCATTTCATTATTGGAAGCCATTAGTTTCTATTTTAGTTTGCTTTTATGTCAGTCTAGCTATTTTGCAATCAGTTGTAAAATTTTGTTTTTACAAGGATTAAATGTATGTTTTTTTTAAAAGAATCCTCTTGTGATTAGTCTTAGACAGTGTCATAGTCAATTTGTTCAGATTATTTCGAAAAAACTGGTTTAGTTAGGCTCCAAACTCTCTCTTTCCCAGGAATCTTTTTGTAACACTATGTATTTTTAATAGAATGTTTTACTTACCCAAAACAATAATATGAATAAAAATAGTTGGTTGTGTGTAAATAATTGAAAGTGTGTGATAAGAAATTCTAAATCTTAAAAATATTATCAAAGTTTAAATCTTCAACTCATAATAATTATTGTTCAACTCAATTTTACTTATTAATTCTTTTAGAAAGTAGGGTGTTAATGCAATTTCTCATAGATTTATGAAAGTTAGTTATCCAATGCAATTCCTAACAAATTTCATAATAAAGTAGTTATGTCATGCATCAATTGATCTTGTTCCACAATTTTAGGTTTAAAGTGTTGGAGTAAAGGAAGAACATGTTGAATATCTGAAAAAGTATAGAAAACATCATGTTCCTCAACATGTTCTTGCTCTTTATTTGAACTCATAACTTAATGAACCATTGTGGAAACAAAAGCGTTGACTTCCTCTTTAATCTTTTAAAACAAATACAAATATCTTGGTATATTTATATGGCCTGAACAACACAAATAAGATTTGATATGCATAAAGTTTTCCTAAGATAAGGATAGGGGATTTTATTGTTGTAGAAACATTTCCAAAAAGTTCTTCATACATATGCACCTTTATTTTTTACAATCACATGTACCCAACAATGAACATGCATAGAAAGGAAAGGGGAATAAGACTCAGACAAATAGGCCACCCAGAGAAGGAGAAGGGAATTATACTTAAACTACGTGGAACTAATGACAATGGACTCAAATTACTTTATGGCTTAGTTATACAACCATTGTTCTCTTACAAAATACTATAATGTAGAAGAACGTTGTCCTTCACCAACATTGTTGTGAACAACACTTGTACTTCCTAGAAAATGTGTTATATTTGATTGGAATTTTGGAATGCTTGCAACTGTAAAAAAATGTATCTCTGATGTTTTGTAGTATACCCACAATGTTGATCATAGTAGGTCGTCCTTCAGGGGATTCTTTTGTGCAGATCAAACCCACGTTTACAAGTTGATTGAGGAAATTGAGTTCCTTATCTTCTTCAGTTATTTTAGTAGTCCTCCTCAATAGACTCTTATCGATCACTTCCCTTACTTGATTTGTAAAACCACTACCCACCCATTTTCGCAAGTTCATTCCTTCCACAAACATGTTGTGGGTGGGTTTATTTCTAGTGAGAATCTCCAATAGCACTAATCCATAGCTATAAACATCACCTTTTGTTGTGACACATCCACCTAATCCATATTCTGCATTCAAACATCATCATCAAAAGGTTTATGATTCATTTTTTTTAATAAAAATAGAAAACTCATGACATTCCCTAACATGTTATCTATCTCAAATAATAACTGGAGGAATGTAGCCTGTGGATCCCTTGATTGCATGCGTGGATGTGAGAGATAAATCCTCAGAGTTTTCAAAATGCAATCCTAAATCCTCAGAGTATGTTGAATCTTCTTGATCTCCCGCAAGGTCCAGACCTGCTTGGTCTTCCCTTGCTTCTCCACATTCTTCTTCTCGTCCACCCATATGGGGACTCCTTCCTCTCTGCATTTCTCTCTACTGCAATCTTAGACTGGAAATCTTTCTTGTCTTCTCCCCTTCCTCAACTCTTCTATCTTTCTTTCATATGTTCCTCTTGATCCGATTTCATTCTGCACACCTCAAACTGCTTCACTTCTTTCTTTACCTTTCCGTGCCACCACTTCTCAACAATGGAGGCTCTCCTTAAGGCTCTCTCATTTATTGCATCCGTTTCTTCATCTTCCCCCATCTGTCAAATAACCCTTTCCCCCTCTGAGGTCATGATCATACCCCAAAATCACGCTACCCCAAGCGTAGGTGTTAAGGTTTCCATCTCAGTTGAGGGAATAGTTATCATCCCGTCCTCCATCAAGAATACTTTGATCCACAGGGGAATTTGTTGGACAACTGAGAGGGGGGGGTGAATCAGTTGTTACCATTCTTAAACAATTATGCTTATTTTAAACTCTTTATAGATCACTCAATGACAATCACAATAATGCAGGGAAGTAAGCAATAGAACATTCAGCATCATTCACACATATGAGATACACAGAGACAGATATTTCCTGAGGAAACCCATAAAGGGTAAAAACCTCTTCTTCTTTATATGATAAGTAATCTTTACATTCTGTAAATTATCATACTTATGAGCACCAACTCATAATGAGGCTACAACCTCTGTTTTGCAAGCTGCAACTTGCTGAGAGCACCAACTCTCTGTTTTCTCTAGCACCTACTAGAAGGAAGCACCGACTCCCTAGTTTCTCTAGCACCCACTAGAAGGAAGCACCAACTTCCTAAGAGTTCTAGCACCAACTGGATGGAAGAACCAACTTCCAGTTACATAGGCACCGACCTGTATATCAGAGAACCAATGTTCTCCCTTGCACCACCCTGCCACCCTAGTTTCTCTGGCTGCAACCAGACGGAAGCTACAACTCCCTGTCTTCAAGCACCCACTTGAACCTTTGAGGACAACTGTCCTCCCTAACACATCCCAACCACCCTAATTATAAATATTTTCTACTGAAACTTATTACAGTGAAATAATGTTTATCAATGGCTTACCTGTCTCATCACTGTTCTGCTACACTACCCTGCTATGCCTGCATCAGTGTCTTCCTACACACTCTCCTTATGCTTTCTGTTTTTCTGCCTTTTATGCTCTTTGCACCATGTCCATTCCATGCACCATTCCTCTTCTGTGTATTTCAGCTGCTGCACACTGCCTCCTTCTACATGCCTAAATCACTCTCAACAATAGCCACCATCTCTTCTCTATTCTGGGTATTTATACTATTTGTGCACGTTCTTCATCCTCCATGCATAGTGCCTCTTCATGCTCTTCACCATGCCATGGTTCTCCACATCGAGATATTCACTGCCACTCCACATTTCCATGACTTCACTCGCTCGAGCATCAACACACTCTCTTTATTCTGCATGTTCTCCTCGTGTTAGGTCCTCTTCCTGATCATCATGACAATTCGTCAGCTTCTCTGGCGGTTATAAGCATGCGTTAATCATCACCAAGTGTTATGTTGAGATTCCTTAGCCTGTCTAGTAGTCGAGACTCTTCGTCTTCTCTAACATAGTCGAGCTCATCCTCTATGTTGCAGTTACAGGCTTCAACGCTCTTCCATCTATCAATCACCTCTATGAACAGTATTAGTTCCACTGGTAGATGCCTTGAGACTATTTAGCTCCTCTGGTAATCACACTGAGGCCTCTTTGAGTTTTCTGTGCAGAAACAGTCAGTGGTTTCTGGTAGTTACACTATGAACCTCTTGATACTTACGCATTTGGCACCTTTCACCTTTCCTTTCACCTGTGGCCTCAGGCGGTGACCACACGCCTGTTCAAAAGGCACTTTCATGATATGCATTTCGACCATTCCTATTGTGAGGAATCTCGACTCTCCAAGTCGCGATCTCTGAAATGGAGATTAGCTTCATGCTAGTTCCTCCCTTGAGCCTTCATCGATGTGACCATAGGTTATGACCAGGGGCCAATTGTGAACATGCATTTTTCATTTCACGTTTCGGGGATTCTGTCGTGAGTGTCCTTGACACCTCCAACCCCCGGTATCCGAAACTATGAAATAGAGTCAGATCAACGTATTTCGATGTTTCGCATTTCACCATTTCAGCATTCTTGTCGTGAGTGTCCTTGACACTTCCAACTCCCAGTATCCGAAACTTGCACCAAAAGGTTTTTTTGGCATTTTGACATTTCGACATTGCTGTGGTGAAGTGTTTCGACACTCCAAGTCGCGATCTCTGAAATGGAGCTTGGTTTCACTAGCTCCGTCCTCCATCTTTCATAGATGTGACCACTGGCTGTGACCATAGCCTTATTCAAAAACGTATTTTTCACTTTCTCATTTCAGGGATTCTGTGATGAGTCGTCTCAACTCTCCATGTCACGAGCTCCGAAATAGAGCTTGGCTTCTATAGCTCTTCTCTCCAGCTCTCGACAATGTGACCACGAGATATGACCACTCTCCAATCAAACAAGCACTTCACTCTCCATATCAACGGTCCATGATCCGTGGTGATCAGATGGTTATCCTTTGCCCCGGGAATTCAGCCTTCGAGACTTTGGGGGAGTGATGAAGCTAAAAATCCCGGAGTGAGGTCACTCTTGTGTCACTCAATGACGTGTTGTGACCCAAGTGGTTGCCACGTGTCACTCTGAATTATGATTTAGAAACTTCACGGGCCTTCGTTGTGCCTGATCAATGGTCCAGATCAAACCTCGATCCAACGGCTAGGATTCAATGGCCAGGATCATTTCACAAATTCACGAGCCTTCATTGTGCCTGATTCAGGATTTTGGCATTTCTCATTTCGCAACTTCGGGACTCCTGTGATGAAGAGTCTCGACTCTTGACTCCTCCAACTCCCAGTATCCGAAACCTTTGTTGATGTGCATGTTTCGGGATTTCGGCGTTTCGCATTTCGCGACTTCGGGACTCCTGTGATGAAGAGTCTCGACTCTTGACTCCTCCAACTCCTAGTATCCAAAACTCCGATTTCCCAGTCTGTGAAACTATGAAATGGAGTCTTTTACATGCTCTAATATTTCACATTTTGGGATTTCATCATTCTTGTCGTGAATTGCTTCCTTGACTCTTAGAGTTTATGCTTCTGATATTTCCATGCGATCATCGTTGCGCTGCTGGTATTGCCACTTTCTCTTGTTCATCATCGTCGGGTTGAGCTTGCCATCAATGAATTATGCTTCCTTGACTCTTGGAGTTTATGCTTCTGAATGGGATCCAATGATCACTTGTTGAACTTGCCATTGCCATGCTATTTTCCCTGTGCTCCTGGTCATGATCTTTGCCATCAATGACAAGCACACTCTTGCACTCTACATGCACCTCTACACTATCTCTTCTGGTCTTCACGAGCTGACTCTGCTGTGTCTTCCCAAAATAATTCTGGTGCCCGCCTGGCACATTCTTACTATACTTAATCCATCGTCGTTGTTGTACTTTCCATCAATAACAAGAATACGCTACCTGTCAAACATGCCAACAATCTCCCCCTTTGGCATTGATGGAAACAAAGGCACCCAGACTCTTTTCTCCCCCTTTGACATCAATGTTAAAGAAAACATGCTCCCCCTGAGCTGTTGTCGAATTTTTAGGAGGTATCGGATATTAAACCAACACAAACTCCCCCTCACAGGATGTAATCTCTTATTTGAGGCCTGCAAAATATTTGTATCTAAATCAGAGTCTTCTCCTTCTGATTCTTGGACATGTTCATCTTCATCTTCAACTGTGTCCTCTGTAGCAGACTCAATATTTCTCACCTCTCTTACTGAGACTCCTTCATCAACCTTTTATTTTCATAACTGGATAACTCCCCCTGTCATTGTTCTCTCTATGCTTCTGATTGTTCTCCTCCTTTGTTTCTAAAAAGATTAGCTTTCCCTGACAAGGTCTTTCCTCTTGTTATCTCTACAGAATGTCATGTATATAATTTTTTACATCAGAATGTTGTTGCTGTGAATTGTGTTGTCCTACTTGAGCACTGCGCAATTGTATCTTGTACTTTTTAAATAACCCTTGGATCTCCCCATTGATTCTCATTGATCTCTATTACTGCAATTTCATTTTTCTTCCATGATGCATACAATCCAAGGCTTTTATGACCATATTAAATCACAAGAAAAAGCCGCTACAACCACTCTCATACCTGCTTCTCTTTTTCATAGCGAAGGACCTGTATCAGGTTTCTTAGGAGTATTGATTTCTTCCTTGTTGTATCCAATACTAGATTTGTCATTTGGTGATCTCTGACTATCCAAGAGATTATCCACGGTCATGGAGCTGTTTAAGAAATTGCTTTGGGTGTTTGACTTCCTCAACCTTCAAAACTTTAGCTTCCATCTTATGACATGATTCTTCTTCTACTTCTTCCATGGGATTGATGCTAGATGAACATTCTTTTATTGTATATATGTCTTCTTCTTTACTTGCAGGGGATGATTCAATATCAACATCATTAATTGTCCTTATGCCTTTATTCACCACTTGTCCTGATTTTACATTTACCTTACACTCTTTGGACATGAACACCTCTTCACTGTCTCTGTCACACTTTTGACTTGTACTAAGAAAATTATGTTTTAGACCATCCACAAGCAGAACGTACTAGGCATATCCTTTGTCATTACTCAAACTCACCATCCCTCTATCCTTGATTTTTCCTGGTTCATCATTTTCAAGGATCACATTTCCTGTTTTTCTTTTACTTATGGACAGAAGCTTATCCTTGTCTCCAGTCATGTGTTTGGAACATCCATTGTCTATATTCCCGGAGGCATTTTTCACTATATTTCCTTTTCCATGTGCTGGCCTTTCTATCTAAGAACTTTATCCTTGGATCTGCTTTGTAATTCTTCAAATGGCAATTTTCAGCTTTATGGCCAAAGTTGTGACAGTTATAGCATTCAATCTCATTGTTCAATAGTTCAAAGTTATTGTTGCAACGTTGTCTACTCATTGACAATTTATTATTTCTTGACCTCCTCAGTTGCATGTCTCTAGACTTAATTTGTCAATTTGCAATCTATGATGGTTTGTTACTTGGCTATATCATTCTTTGTTGCGGCAGATATTTGTTCCTTGGAAATCTTAATTTCTCATGTCTAAGTCTTAAGGAACAATTTATAGCTTTGTGACCAAAGTTAGAACAGTAGAAACAATATCCATAGAAAAATTCTTTGTACCTGGAAAATGGTTGTCTTCTTTGAGAAAATCAATTTCTTCCATGCTGATGATTTCCTTGAGCAAGGAGTGTATTATTTCCTTGTTTTACAGATTTAGTTCTGGCACCTTTTTCTTTACTCCTCTTGGGCAGTTGATTATCTTCCTTTGTTTCTGTAGGTTTGTTGTCATCATTGGTTGTAGATTTGACAAACTTGATGAAGTCTTTGTTGCTTGGATGACCACTACTTGATCCCTCTTCATAACCCAAACCCATTTTCATCTTTGGGTTCCTTTGCTGATTCAGAATGGTGGCTAATCCTTCTGAGGCTTTGATACTTGACAGATTTTGATGATACAAGGCTTGAAACTTCTCCAACTCTTTCCTAGTTTTCACTACTTCTTCTTCCAGAGCTTTACATCTTGCCTTCTTTTCTGATAACTGTTGTTTCAAAATTTCCTTGATTTTCTTTGCCTCTTCTAATTCCACTTTTAGTAGGGCAAAGTCTTCATCAGGCTATTTACTGTCTTTCTCGAACTGTATCAGCAATTGTTTTTGCTTTATGTTCTTAATTATGAGTCTGTCAATCTCTTCCAGTGCACTGATCAGTTCTCCTTCCATATCAACCACAACTTCTTCTTCATTAACCTCACTTCATGTGCTTTTATTATAATAATCCTCTTTGGCCATAAGCATGAAGTCATTTAGTTTATTTCCAATAGAAGAGTCATTGTCATCATCATATGAAGGATCGTCATCATTGTCTACACATAAACTTTTCTTTCTATCAAATATTTTGGATTTGTACTTCTCTTCATCTTCAGAGTTATGGTCCTTCTTCTTGTGTGGACACTTATTTGCAAAGTGACCTATCTTACCACAGTTAAAACATTTGAAGGGAAGCTTGCCTTGATATTTTCCTGATCCTTTCTTTAACCTTCTCATAAATTTTTCCTCAATATCATCTAAATCTGAATCAATATTATCATTTTCTTTAAAAGATGCTTCTCTAGTAATGGATTTATCTTTGTTGATTCTCATTTCATATGCAGTTAGAGTTACTAGGATTTGATCAATGGACAAAGTTTTAAGATCATTTAGTTCTTCTATTGCAGAAACTTTTGGATTAAATTTATCAAGCAAAGATCTTAAAATCTTCTGAACCAAATTTGTTTCTTCAATCTTCTCACCAAGACCCTTCATGGCATTCACAAGTTCTTCGACTCTTAAAAAATACTTGCTAACTGTTTCATCTTCATTCATCTTTAGTTGTTCAAACTTCAACCTAAGTGTTTGAAGTTTGGCATCTTTTACTTTCTCATTTCCTTCATAGCTGCTAATGAGTTTGTCCCACATTTCTTTGGCATTTTGAAGATGCATCACCTTTACAAACTCGACTTCTGCAAGTCCATTCAAGATAGCATTCATTCCCTTAGCATTAAAGCTAAATTCTAACTTATCATCCTTGGAAGCTAGCAAAACAAGCTTTATGTATCCAGTCTCTACTACATCCCAAACATCAACACCTAAGGCCATTAGGTATGTTCTCATTCTAACCTTCCAGAAAGAAAAATTTGTTCCATCAAACAAAGGAGGCTTAGTGACTGAAGTCCCTTCATGACTTGTCATGTTTAAGCTTTAGGATCTACCCTTAGATAAAAGGGGTTGGCTCTAATACCAATTGTTGGACAACTGAGGGGGGGGGGTGAATCAGTTGTTACCGTGCTTAAAAAATTATGCTTATTTTAAACTCTTTACAGAGCACTCAATGAAAATCAAAATAATGTAGGGAAGTAAGAAATAGAACATTCAACATCATTCACACATATGAGATACACAGAGACATATATTTCCTAAGGAAACCCATAAAGGGTAAAAATCTCTTCTTCTTTATATGATAAGTAATCTTTACATTCTGTACATTATCATACTTATGAGCACCAACTCATAATGAGGCTACAACCTCTATTTTTCAATCTGCAACTTGTTGAGAGCACCAACTCTCTGTTTTCTCTAGCACCTACTAGAAGGAAGCACTGACTCCCTAGTTTCTCTAGCACCCACTAGAAGGAAGCACAAACTCCCTAATATTTCCAGCACCAACTGGATGGAAGCACCAGCTTCCTAAGAGTTCTAGCACCAACTGGATGGAAGCACCAACTTCCAGTTACACAGGCACTAACCTATATATTAGAGAACCAATGTTCTCCCTTGCACCACCCCGCCACCCTAGTTTCTTTTATCTGCAACTAGACGGAAGGTACAACTCCCTGTGTTCAAGCACCCAATTGAACCCTTGAGGAAAAATGTACTCCCTAGTACCTCCCAACCACCCTAATTATAAATATTTTCTACTAAAACTTATTACAGTGAAATAATGTTTAGCAATGGCTTACCAGTCTCACCACTATTCTGCTACACTGCCCTGCTCTGCCTGCATCAGTGTCTTCCTGCACACTTTCCTTACACTTTCTATTTTTCTGCCTTTTATTCTCTGTGCGCCATGTCCATTCCATGCACCATTCCTCTTCTGTGTATTTCAATTGCTGCACACTGTCTCCTTCTACACGCCTAAATCACTCTCAACAACAACCACCATCTCTTCTTTGTTTTGGGTATTTATATTATCTATGCACCTTCTTCGTCCTCCATGCACAGTGCCTCTGCATGCTCTTCACCATGCCATGGTTCTCTGCATAGGGATATTCACTTCCACTCCACATTTCCATAGCTTCACTCCCTCCAGCATCAACACACTCTCTCTATTCTGCATGTTCTCTTCGTGTCAAGTCCTCTTCCTGATCATCATGGAAATTCGTCAGCTTCTTTGGCAGTTATACCCATGCGTTCATCATCACCGGATGTTATGATGAGATTCCTTATCTTGTCTAGCAATCGAGACTCTTTGTCTTCTCATTCATAGTCAAGCTCATCCTCTCTATTGTAGTTACAGGCTTCAATTCTCTTCCATCTGTCAATCACACTAAGGACTCTTTGAGTTTTGTATGTAGAAACAGTCAGTGGTTTCTAGAAGTTACACTATGAACCTATTGAGCCTTATGCCTTTGGCACCATTCACCTTTCCTTTCACATGTGGCCTCAGGCGGTGACCACATGCCTGTTCAGAAGGCGCTTTCGCGATTCGCATTTCAACCATTCCTGTTGTGAGGCATCTCGACTCTCCAAGTCACGATCTCCAAAATGGATATTAGCTTCATGCTATATCCTCCCTTGAAGCTTCGTCGATGTGACCATAGGTTATGACCAGGAGCCAATTCTAAACACACATTTCGCATTTTGTTTTTCGAGGATTCTGTCATGAGTGTCCTTGACACCTCCAACTCCCGGTATCTGAAACTTCAAAATAGAGTCAGATCAATGTATTTTGACATTTCGCATTTCACCATTTCGACATTCTTGTCATGAGTGTTCTTGTCACTTCCAACTCCCGGTATCCGAAACTTGCACCAAAAGGTAATTTTCGCATTTCGGCATTCCAACATTTCGAAATTCCTGTGGTGAAGTGTTTCAACACTCCATGTCGTGATCCCCGAAATGGAGCTTGGTTGCACAAGCTCCTTCCTCCATCTTCTGCAAATCTAACCACTGGATGTGACCACAGCCTTATTCAAAAACATATTTCGCACTTTCGCATTTTGGGGATTCTTTGATGAGTCGTCTCGACTCTCCATGTCACGAGTTCCAAAATAGAGCTTGGATTCTATAGATCTACTCTCCAACTCTCAACAATGTGACCATGAGATATGACCACTCTCCAATCAAACATGCACTTTTCTCTCTAGATCAACGGTCCACGATCCGTGGTGATTGAATGACTATCCTCTGCCTCGGGACTTCAGCCTTCGAAACTTTGGGGGAGTGATGAAGCTAAAACTCTCGAAGCAAAACTCATGGAATGAGGTCACTCTTGCATCACTCGATGATGTGTCATGACCCGAGCGGCTGCCACTTGTCACTCTGAATTGTGATTTAGAAACTTCACGGGCCTTCTTCGTGCCTGATCAATGGTCTAGATAAAACCTCGATCCAACAACTAGGATTCAACATCCAGGATCATTTCACAAATTCACAAGCCTTCATTGTGCCTGATTCGGGATTTCGGCGTTTCACATTTCACAAATTCAGGACTCCTGTGATGAAGAGTCTCGACTCTTGACTCCTCCAACTCCTGGTATCCTAAACCTCTGTTGATGTGCCTATTTCGGGATTTCGGCGTTTCACATTTCGCAACTTCGGGACTCCTGTGATGAAGAGTCTCGACTCTTGACTCCTCCAACTACCGGTATCTGAAACCTTTGTTGATGTGCCTGTTTCGGGATTTCGGCGTTTCGCATTTCGCGACTTCGGGACTCCTGTGATGAAGAGTCTCGACTCTTGACTCCTCCAACTACCGGTATCCAAAACCTTTGTTGATGTGCCTGTTTCAGGATTTTAGCATTTCGCATTTCGCGACTTCGGGACTCCTGTGATGAAGAGTCTCGACTCTTGACTCCTCCAACTATTGGTATCCGAAACCTTTGTTGATGTGCCTGTTTTGGGATTTCGGCATTTCGCATTTCGTGACTTCGGGACTCCTGTGATGAAGAGTCTCAAATCTTGACTCCTCCAACTCCTAGTATCCGAAACTCCAATTTCCTGGTTTGTGAAACTCCGAAATGGAGTCTTTGACATGCTCTGATCTTTCGCATTTCAGGATTTCATCATTCTTTTCATGAATTGCTTCCTTGACTCCTGGAGTTTACGCTTCTGATCTTGCCATGCGATCATCATTGCGTTGCTGGTATTGCCACTTTCTCTTGTTAAACATCGTCGGGTTGAGCTTGCCATCAATGAATTATGCTTCCTTGACTCCTAGAGTTTACGCTTTTGAATGGGATCCAACGATCACTTGTTGAACTTACCATTGCCATGCCATTTTCCCTGCGCTACTGGTCATGATCTTTGCCATCAATGACAAGCACACTCTTGCACTCTGTGTGCACCTCTGCACTATCTCTTCTGGTATTCACAAGCTTGCTCTACTGCATCTTCCAAAAATACTTTTGGTGCCCGCCTGGCACATTCTTCCTGTACTTAATCCATCATCGTTGTTGTACTTGCCATCAATGACAAGAATATGTTGCCTGTAAAACATGCCAACATAATTTCCCTCAACAACCTTCCACGCGCACCTTTCTTGAAAATTTCTTCCACTCGTGAAAATGATTGGTGATTCTCAACCGCAAATTCAGCTATGTATCCCTCCAGAGTCATATGAACCCATAAATCGATTTCTCGCGTGATCTGGTGATCCAACTGATGAAGTGTTGGGATCTTTTCTATATCCCAAATATAGGTCTTCTTGACGTGTTCTTGGAATTCTGGAGCTTCTTGGAGCCGATCTATACAATGGAATAGTTCTTCCAGAAATTTAACCCAGAATATATCATACTAGTCACTCGATCTTTCTGAGTAAAAGATAGAATCTCTTCTATTCCTTTTACCTCGCAACTCCACTTCCTTCCATATACCTCGCAACTCCACTTCCTTCCATATAAAGGCATCACAATTTCTTTCCCACCATTTCAGAATCTCAGATCTATAGATCCGTGGAAGCATTCTCCTCACAGGTTCCCTTTTTAAAGCATTGGTTTCGACAATATAACCATTTTGTTAGCATAAAAGTGTTTGGACCAGGGTCCCTCTTGGGTTACCAACAAAAGGTACCAAAGTAGTATAGAGCGCTGGAATTTTCATCTTCCTGGGAGGGAAGATGTCTCACCTGAAGTGCAACCGAGACAAGAAAGAGAGGGAAGGGTAAGGAAAATACTTAGACAGACCTCTGAGTTATCAATTCTCACTGCAGTCTTGCGCAAGATAGACTAAACCTATAAAAATTTAGATAAATGTATAACTGTGAATAAAGAAACAAAGTTGTGTTTACATTCATAAAGAATCATTTAGGTATATCAGACATAAAGATAATACATGACAACATTCAATTCATGCATTAGGACTAAATACACAAGATATATATTCAAAATTTAGGCCTCCAAATATATTAACATATCAAGTCCTTCTCACAACTTGTTCCTCATACACAAGTGCTTGAAGGTTGTTCTTCATCAGATATGAGGCAATAGTATAGTCTCTGCTCCTTTACATCTATACTAATACAGAACTCTGATATGTTAATAGTCTGGTTCTTGCCTAGATAACCTAAACTTATCTATGCTAATAGTATAACCTATTACAACAATGACTCTCGTCATAACAACAATAGCAACAACATCCTAGAAGACAATAACAATATTACAACCCATTAACCCATTTACAATCCTATCGGTCTCATATATATAATCTGATCCTTTAGCTTTGCTGGTCGAGAACACATAATTTCTCTCTTCTTCTTGATCTTGTTGCAACTTCTTTCCTCAATCTTAGTGTTGCACCATCCTTCCAACCACTTTTTGTTTCTTTATTTTGTCTGTTTTCTAGCTCCTCAACAGCTTGCACAACTTATGTTCTCCAAAATGAAGCTACAATGTGTTGTGTGCAACTTCTATTCAATAAAACGAAGGACCCAACAACATCTTTGACAATGTTAACAAGGCATCTGTGATGCAAATATATGACAATAAAGCCCTGTATTGTAGTAGTGGGTTGGAGAAACAAGACTTCAATTGTTTCATAGGAATGGAAACTAATATACAATGGTAGAGGCATTATTGAAAATATTATAAATGAACAACAACATAATGGTTCAACGTTCACCTTGAGATTCGATTGGGTGATATTTGAAACAATATTTATGGTATTAAATAAATACAATCATCTCTTTAATTGGACATTAACTTAAATATTTTGGTATTGAGAACCTATATTATGGCATAGAGAAAGAATTGGGGCAACTTTTTGCACATTAGAACTACAATAGCCTATGCATTTTTCATGTAACCCTTTTCCAAGCCACATTAAGAACATCAAAACTCACAAATAGGAGAAGAATGTCTTGGAAAAATACAATTAGAAGTAATGATAAAATATGTGAACAAGAATAATGAAAAGAGAAAAGAGATTAGCTATATTGCTATTGTCATACATAAAGAATTGGGCTCATTGAAGTTTCACATGAAGTACAATATCTTATACATTTTTAATGATAACCCTTTGTCAAGCCATACTTATACATGGAAAAATTCTTGAACATGTGTTCAAAAGATAAAAGTGGGATAACAAATGACATCAGAATATATGAACAATACAAAAAAAAGAACAATACAAAAAAAGAAAAGAGAATAACTATATTTCTAATGATGTAGGCATGGTGATAGATACACATGTAATAATACATTAGTATTCATGAAGGAACAATGCCAAGGATGTATGAAAATACCTATCTTGTAGGGTTTCTTTTAATATTCTTTCACTTGTTAAAAAATGTATTTTTTATTTTAATTTTTCTTGTTATTATTGCTTGTTTTCTTTGCAATGTGTTTGTTTCTTAGTTTGTAGGAGCCAATAGTCATGGATGTAGTCTTTTGGAAGAATTTGAACCTCCATTTCCTCAAATATGAGGTGTGTTGTCATTTTTCTTCATAAAAGGATATTGGGCTAAATGCATGGCCTAGATTGGCTCTTTGATCTTACTCACAAGATTGGGGAACTTCATGGTAGCTAGAGGCCCAAAATGGATCAATCTATAACTGGTTACGTCATTGCTCTTCATAGCGAAAAGTAGAATACATGCATAATATAAATAAAATTCACTCCTTGCATTATATATGCACTGTTGAAGGTTTTTGAGGCATGGAAGACATGCCAACATCCATAACATATCTTTCTGTAAGCTTAAAAATGCATTCTAGTTGATTAAAATGCTCATTGTTGTTAAAATTTGAAATTCGGTAAAATAAACAGAGTTCAATTCATCCCAAGAGGGCTTACAAAAATGCACATAGGACACTCTTATATGCTTTCCATGTAGAATACCAAATAAAATGGATGAATTGACATTGCCTACAAAAAGCATGTCACATATATTCAAAACTAATCTCTAGGTGTAATTTTCCAATTTCGCTATTTCATTGTTTTTGCATGTTTTAACTTGTTTCTAACAAAATGCATGCCGAAGATTTTCAAAGTTTAAAATATCGATTTCCAAATTTATTAGTGTTCCTTAGTACATTCTTGATCTATATAAATTGTTATATTCCCACATTAAATAAAAAAATGTTATTTTTGTGCAAAAATACCACAAAATTGCCACATTACACCGAAGGACAAATCAAGACATAGTGGCTTAGAAAGATGCAGACTTGACATTACACAATCACCTATGCTTATTTATGACGGTTTATACATTAATTATCTCAAGTGGAATACAACCCCATATGATCAAGTTCTCAAAAATATTCTCCATCTACAAATTATTAAGCCTTTAATATGCATTTTGTTTGATTTACACGTTTTTCACTAGCTCTAGAAATGCATCATTGGTTATGAAAATGCACATAGGGGCTAGAAAATGCATTCAAATTAGGACATGAAATATGGACATTATGTATTAAGATATATTGGACCTCTCCATATTGTTTTATTTCATGCTAGACCTCAACAACCAATGTTGTTGGCAACTTATGCTAAACAAAGAAGATCACAATACAATCCTAAATCTAAATGCAAAAACCCAAATATTTTGGTTTGTGGAGGATTGTGGTCTAAGCCATGGATGATCCTACATCAAAATGTTGGTGCATACTAGGGAATTCATTTTTCTATTGATGGACTATATTTCTTTTTTTTCTGTTTACAGGAACTGAAGAAGATTATATTTATAAAAGGTGCGACTAGGATCATTGATTACAAAGGAAGTGGTTGGTTAGCAGGGTAAACCAACAATGATTTTCTTTCAATTACAAGTAAAAATGTTCCTTGTAAAATTTCAAGATGGAATTGTTGGAATTAAAATTGTTCCTATCCTAAAACTATTCAAAAAAAGAGTGAACATACGCCTTAAATTGGCTTACAAAATCAAAATTCAGTCTTATTGGCCTTCTTGTGCAGGGTTTTCCTCAGGAGGTGGCTATAGAGAAATATTCAAATATGGAAGAACTTCACTTGTTCCTGGTCTGCTACCTACTTCATTGTTCTGACTCTGGACTTTGGAGCTTGGAGATCGCAAGTCCAGCCTGGCTTCCATTTCCTCCCCATGATGACGTAGGTAATCTACTTCATATTGTAGTTGTCCGATCAGTGCCTGATGCTGAGCTAGTGTTTCCATAGTGAAAGAAAGAGTTGAGTTGTGAGAGTCAATTCTAAGCGAGAGCCGTTGTGAGGTGGGTAATTTTTCATCCACCAACTCTTCCTCCTTGTTCGCTTGAGCTTGTTGTTGGGTGTTCTCATGAGCCATGGCATTTAATTTCAAATTGGATAGGAGCCACACCAGTAAAATTCAAATTGTGATGTATCGGATTACATGAGAGACCATACCCATCTCTCTCTTTCTTGATCGACATACTTTGCATATCTTTCTCACCCTTTTCTCTGTAAAGAATCAAAATTACCGAATCCCTGAAATGGAGAGATATTTGGCAATAGTGGTGGAGAGGAATCAAGCTATCATATTTAACCTAGGAAGGAGTTACCTTGGTGCATGAATGCAAGCAACTTCTCAAGCTCCCATGGATCAAGTTTCTTTCATAAATTGAGGTGGCATGTACATCCTGAGTTTTCATGCTAGATTTCATGATGACAATCTTTTCAATTTCCTTCGAAGAATGTGGAGAAGTGGCTAGCTTAATGTTGTGGTGTACTTTGTGCTTCATGGGGGTTCCAAAAGTTTCCATGGACGCGACTGAGGAGCATGTCCTATCATTTCCCACGAACCAGGAGATATTGCAGGTACAACCTTACCCCTTGAAAATATTTCCCATTTTGCATGAGCCCTCTACGTGTTGGGTTGCATGGATCCTGGAGACAGGTGGTGAAACGTTGACGAAGCGCTGAGTTATTAGGGAGGATCTGCGAAGTGGACTTGCCCTTGAGATTTCATATGTATAGGGGTCAAACCAATTGTCTGGTTTTCCATGTTGTCTGTTGCTTCATTATTTCCATGGAGGACATGAAATTTACATGTATGGGAGATAAGAGAAGTTTGATCTGGTCCAAAATTCTTTGAAGCTTAGTATTTTTTGGGTTGGTTCCCAAGACAAAATGTCAAATTATATTTTTTGAGTCTCCTACAATTGTGATCTGATTTAGCTGATGTTATTGGACTAATAGCACTCCCTGGTACAACGCATACGCTTCTGCCATATTGTTAGAATTTATACCCAAGTTCCAGGCAAAATCTAGCCACCTTTGTCCTCTAGGGCTATACAACTCCCTTCCCGCACCTACCTCCCCTGGGTTTCCGTTTGATTCTCCATAAAAGAACATAATGTGTCCTTCTTGTGATGATAACCAAATCTTATACTCATGGTGGGATAATTGAAGTTGCCATCTTGATTTGAGTGAAGAATTTGTAGAGCGGAGGGAAGTGAGGTTCACTTTTGTTAGCCACTTTTCTTCTTCTTTTTCCAAGCACTTGTCTGTAATCAATTTGAATCTTCATGAGGAAATGAATTCACCCATTTGTCCTAGAGCATGAGCGACTATGAAGGAAGGAGTAGATTTTTTCTCTTTAAAGATAAGTTTATTACTAGCCAGCCAGATTTGACAACAAACGAATTTTATTGAAGCCTTCCAGGTGCGACGAAAAGTTGGTAATTTGGATAAGGGACTTTTATATTCTTTGCTCCATTTTCCAATCAAACTCCGGCAATATGTGGGCCATGTGATTTTCTGGGATAATTCAGTGTAGACTATATGTAGAACTTGTTTAGAAAAATTGCAATTCACAAAGATATGCTCAATGGTTTATGAGTTTTGATTGCATAGGGAACATCTGAAGGGCCCTACAAATCCTCTTTTGATCAGATTCTCCCTTGTTAACAATTTTTTATGAGCTAACTTCAACCTAAAATGTTGTTCTTGGGAACTCCATCTGCACTCCATATCTCCTTCCAAATGACTGACTTTTCTAGAAGTTGGGATTGGGAGAGGAGAATTTTATAACCTTCCCGCACTATGTAACTTGTAGCACCCCATCCTTTTATGTCCCTTTGATGGAGGTGTACTAGTGGGGATCCATTTATTCTCATGAGGAAAAGGTGTGAGTCATTGAGTATATTAGGAGGGACTTCTCCCAATTTCCAACTTTTCCAAGAACCATTACTGTTCCACTTCAAGATATCCTATATGAGAGTGTTCCCCTGGGAAGATATCCAGACTCAAGCTGAGTCCAAGGCAGGGATGCTAGAAAGGATTCCCAAGTCAGAATAAAGGTTGTCCCAGATCTTGATTTCTTTTCCATTCCCTAGGCTCCAAAAGAGATGGTTTCTTATAAGTGAGATGGATGCGCAGAGTAGTTTCCAGATAGGAGACCCTGGTTGTTGAGTTGTGACAACATACAAACTTGTTTTTTGATTTCTTGAGAGGTATTTGTTACATATTTCCTTCTTCCACCAGTTGTTTCCATCTAAGACTAGTCTTCATAGGAGTTTTACACCCAGGGCTATATTTATTTTTTCTAGATCACGAATTCCCAACCCTCCATTTTCTTTTGGGGCACAGAATGTGGATCAGTTGACCATATGGAATTCTTTTTCATTATCGTTTCCCCCTTTCCAAAGGAATTTTCATATCAAATTAGCCATTTCCTTTTTTATCCCTATTGGAGTGAGGAGAGCCAAGAATTGGAAGATTGGAAAGGAGGATAATACTGACCTTACAAGCACCACTCTGCCTGCTGGATTCAACCAGGTTTCTCCCCAAATTTTGAATCGATCTTTGAGATTTTGAAGGATTACTTTCCAAGACTCCCCATGTAGGGAATTTAGGCTGATAAGGGTGCCTAAATACTTGAAGAATTTCCAATCAGTAGAGAAGGGGAACTGTAAAATATTTGTGATTCTTGCCAAGATACTTGCTTTAATGGTCCAAGCATAAATTTGGATTTTGTGTTTATTTATGACTCCTCCTAAAGCTTATCCATACAGATCAAGAAACAATTTGAATCGGGTTGCCATAGTTTGACAAGGTCCTCCTAGCAATAGAGTGTCATCGATGAACTGAGAATTATGTATTCTTCTTACCCCCCTTGCTATGTTCAAGCCTAGGATTTTGCCATATATTCTCTCATGTTCTATCCTTTTGTTTATAGATTCTTCCATGATGACATACAACATTGGGGAGAGTGGTCATCCCTATCGTAATCCTCTTGTGGATTGGAAGAAAGGAGCATACCTTCCATTTATTCGGGGGGTTATCCATGGGGTGGAGATACATGCTCCAATACAAGCAATAAAGGGGGGGATGAATCCGAATTTCATATCAATGTGTCAAATAAAGGTTCTCACACCAAATACATGCTACAACCATTCAAATTCCAAGCCTGATGGTAGGTATCTCAGCAGACAATTTCTGCCTTGAATATCCCGCCTATTTTTTGCCAAATTCGTTTGTACACTTACGCACCCACATGTCTTGTTTGTTATTATTGTTCCCTATCACTACTTTTTCCCACTTTATTTTCCAATCACTCATTATCCTAAGAAAGAGATTCCTGACAATAATAAGATCAATAAATCCAATTTCCCCTTTGCACATAAAATTTGTAAAATACTTCATTGTTTCATTTGATTTAATGGTAAGAAGAATATTGTTTGAAATTTGGTGAATTAATAATCCACAGTTTAAACATTCTAATGGTGAAATAATGTAACACACTACATGTCATTAATGGGAGATTCATTTAAGGATATTATAATCTTGTTCAAAGTGTCAAACCTTTGTAGAATCACCTTCATCATTTTTTTCACATTGTGAATATAAGGTTTTTCCCTTGTCTCTCATTGTGATCAAGGTTTGATGTTCAAGAGAGAGTGAAAAAAGGATGAGGATATGAAAAAATAAATTGAACAAGAGAAAACCCTATTTCATGTTTAAATGGATCCAAAAAATCTCTAAAATCATATGAAATATGCCTAGATTTTGAGTCGAAAGTCTGTACAAGTTGTAGAGTTGTGCAAGTGCTTCACCTAGCACATAGTCTTCAATTTGTTCACATATATCATCTCTCAAGTCTACATTTGAGTGTTTCACTCCAATATTCCATGAAAAACAAGGTCAACGAATGATTCTTCCAAAGTTTATTTCGTTAGAAAATTGCTTATGTGAGTAAGGTCATAATTGGTAGTTGATTTTATTCAAGAACTTCTCGGTTTAGATAATTAGGACATGAACAAGATAAAGAAATATTTGTCAACATAGGATCTCAAGGAAGAAAATCATGTGCATGAATGAAGGTTTATTGGTTGGACGAGGCTATGTGGTTTGCTCTTACTTTTCTCTCCTCTATTAATTTCATTTTCACATTTTATTTTCCATTTGGGAAAGTTACACTGGTTATCTTCCTCTTTTATTATGATCCAAGGCTTGCTGAGATATGATGTATACTTTGTACTATAAATTATTTTATTGTTTTGTTCTTACAAAGGATTGTGTGTGCAAAGACTTGAATAGGGGTAGAAGATCCATAAGAAGGAATACATAGTACATTGGCACTACATTGGTTGGACATAGAGGAAAATAAAACTATTGATGAAACCCATGCTAGAGAAAGAATAATGAAGAGGTGAATGAATATTTCTTCTAGTAAAGTAGTAGATGAAAAAAGAATGGAAATATCATCCAAATGCAAAGGAATCTGAATAAGAAGGAAGACAAAACTCAAATCAATACCCAAGCATGAAGCAAAACAAAAGTAAAGTACAAAAGATGATAAAACTTTACAAGCATGCATGATAAGAGTGCTCACCATGAAATAAAATATTGCATGGGTGTGCAAAAAAGGCAAGTATGAGTTATTGGAAAGTATGAGTTATTGCCTAAAGTCAAAAGACTTGTGCTCAAAATTTATGCATAAAGATCAAATTGTTTTTATTGATGAGCCTCACCTTGAGTGAGAAAATTTGCAATTATGAAATAGTTTAATTAAATATTATCATCACAATTGATGAAATATTTTAATTAAGTATTATTATCACAATTGAGTTGGATAGTCAATATGTGGTAGATGAAAAATTTGTATAAGGCTTGAGATCCCGAGGTAGTTGAAGATTTTAAGGAAGCCAAAGAGATGGAGAATTGGAAGGCCAAGAGCCCCAATCAAAAGTTATAAATAGAACCATTGTATTTAAGAAAAATATCCTCTTTTTGGAATTATAACCTATCTTCATATGTTATTACAGATGATGTTGTTAGCTAGTGTGTTTATACTATTGTAGAATTGTGTTTTCTTGCTCCCTATTCTTTTGGTCCTTATGGGGTGAGCATTATAAATTGTGGACTATTATTTTGTTATAATGTTTATTCTTACTTATCTTATGCTTGCTAACATCTGATATGAAATAAGGATCTTCTCGGTAGCTTGTGGACTATTCTTAGTTTCTCAGAATATATTATTATTCATATATATTAGTAGTGGACTATTCTCTCTTATGTCACATGAATAAACTTGTTTTATTTCAGCTTGTTGGTTTTACGACGGGTAATTTTTCTTAGAAATTGGATCATTCCACTTCAAAAAGGAATTGGGAGTTTATGATTCAGGTTTATTTATAATAATAGTGGTGGACTATTCTCCTCACTATTGTTTTTATTCCCAACTCTTGTTATTGTTCCTAGTTATGATTTATGTAGTTGTATTTCATATTTCATGTTAGTTTCATTTCATTGAACTCGTAAAACCTAGATTATGGTAGTTGTGCCATAACTAGGGGTATTTCCATTTCAATGGAGGTAGGTCTAATTGGGTCCTTTTGTCAAGTAAGCTTGTGTAGCTGACAAAAGTCATTGTCCCATGTCAACATTTTGGCACTAGGAGGGAAAACGCCAAGCTAACCCTCTTGGATCCATTCATTTCATTTATGCACTAACATCCATATATTTACTCCAAATTCTTGCATAGGAGGACAACACTTCTTTGTGTCTATAAGGACCATTGAATGGCCTTCCAAAAAATGAAATAAAATTATTTCTAGAGTTCAATAGTGAAGGTGATTCAATTGCATTAGATCATATTGGAATTTATGAAAGTAAACTTCACTTACTAAATATTTTTTAAGACGTCATTGCATGCAATTTATTTTCCTTCACCTTCAAATGAGAAATCCCAAGATTGCAATTATTACTTGCCTATTTAATTGATACAAAATTGAAGCATTTCAAGGATGTTTTTTAGGACAATTGTGCTAATTATCAAATAGAAAAATGTTATGAAGAATTGAGCAATATGTATAACCAATATAATTAACTTGTTATAGATTTCAATGCAAGGTTTTGACACACATATTATCATTTTTGGGGACAACATAGGCCTTTAATGGAGGTAACTTGTGAGTGGTAGTTAAATGCACTCCTTTTTGAAATAGTCCTCTTCATAAAGAATAAAATATATTTAGTGTTATCCTATGAGGAAGCTCAGCATATACAAAAGGACTTGCAAATGTATCATATATCTTTGCCTCTATCATTGAATATTTATAACAATATTCAGTGTGAAAATAATTCATTTGAGTTTGGGATGGCTAAAGTAGAAGATTCAATTAAGTATATGTGGTATAATTTTTTTCTTTTACACAAAGAAAAAAACATGAAAAAGCACCAATCTCCAAAATGGTTTTCTTTAGAATTCTTATAGATGAGACAAGTAGGGCCTTAGAGGAAGACTATTGTGAAACATGTCAAAAGTCCTTCACCAGAGAACACATATGTTGAAGTAAATTTGAATACCTCCTTAGTTATTCTGATAACTAAAAACCTAGATTGAAATGAGGGTGCTATGTTAATTGAATGAATTTATACCTTTGAATTTGTCATTAAATTAGAATATTGCAAATGTGGCATGCAATGCCAAGACATGTCTCATATGGATGAAAATGAATGTTTGATAGATTTTACAAAGTTGCATTTTCCCGATTTTGACATTCCATGGAGCTTTGAAGTCCCACATATTATTACCTTGATATCCATCAAGCATTATATTTTTAATAACTAGAATAAATCCATCTTAATCATGGAGCATTATACGTTTGATTGAATAGATTCTGCCACTATCAGATTCCTTTTGTAAGGGGATTTTCAAAATTTATGTCAATAAAGTCCATGTGTTGATTTTTGTTTGGGGAGTTTTTATACATTTTCTCCCATGTTAGTTGTTACTACACTACTTTTGATTTTTGGGATGTTTGTTTAAGGTGGGAAATAAAGGTATTAAGTCTGAATCCTTGTAATGGTTGGAATAATTGTGAGTACTAAGCATTTTGTAGGTGATGAGACATAAATTATTTGTCCTTTTATGTCAGTTGGAAAAATAATTATAGGTGATGCTATTGTTGTGGGTCTAATATAAGTTTTCTACTTGTGATTGTCAAGTGCTAGTAGCATTTTTCAATGCAATTGTTTCTATGAACATATTCTAGCAATGTATTTATTTGGTTAAATGAATAATAGGAAATGAAATCTTTAAGCTCCAACTAAACTAAAAAAAAACAATTGACCACTTCAATTTCATTTAAGCAGTTGGGTAAATTGAACCCAAGACCTAATTCAATCATATTATTTTTAAGTTTCTCAGATTTGTACAATTGAAGCTACTCACAAATGAACAATATATCAGATCGTACATTTGTGAGAAGCCCCAATTAAGATAACAATGAGCCAAATGTTGATAGTTAATAAGTTTAGGCCTTTGAAAATTGGACTCTAAATATGTATATCACCCTAAAAAATGGAGGGAAGATAATGGACTTTTGGAACTTGAATTTGTTTTCAAGGATTAAAATGTGTCACCGCACACATATTTTTTTTCATAATTGATGCTTCCACTATTTTGTACTCTAATTTTTTTTTTCAATGATATATGATATGCATGGATTCTCCCTAGTGATTCATTGGCATATTTTTCAATATTGAGTACATAAATATGGTTTTTTAGGATAATTGTGAGGAGGTTTATTATCAACGATTAAAATGTCACCAAGCACCTCTACTTTACATATAATATATGCTTCCACCATTTAACACTCTATGGAATCTTTCCAAAGATATATGGTATGCACAATTTTACCTCCCAGTGATTTGTTGACAATTTTAGTAATTTCGTTTACATAAACATGATTATTTGAAACAATCATGAAATGACCCAACCCAGACATCGATCCCAAGCACCCAACCTATGTAGCTAATCCTTGCATCAGAATCCATGCATTTAATCCTTATACACAAGTCATAAAACCAACATCACAAGGTGTATCAAACACACAAATACACATTAAGATTCAAATTAAATATAAGGCAGTGTAAGACCTAAGATGAAAAAACCTTTGTCACAATTATATTAATGTGACACAACTATGACACATATTGATGCAACATTTTGATGCAAAATGACACAAATATGATCCAAGGTGACATGTGTCAATGTGAGCTTTGAATTTAGCTATGAAGGACAACACAAAATATGACACAAAATGATGCAAATTTTGATCCATACCAAGAAACCCATGGCATAGGTAATGCATCTTAGACAATGTTAACAAGGCATCTCTGATGCAAATCTATGACAATAAAACCTTGTATTGTAGTAGTGGGTTGGAGAAACAAGACTTCAATTGTTTCATAGGAATGGAAAATAATATACAATGGTAGAGACATTATTGAAAATAYTATAAATGAATAACATCATAATGGTTCAACGTTCACCTYGAGATTCGATTGGGTGAKATTTGAAACAAGATTATGGTATTAAAGCAATACAAACATCTCTTGAATTGGACATTAACTTAAATATTTTGGTATTGAGAACCTACAATATGGCATAGAGAAAGAATTGGGGCAACGTTTTGCACATTAGAATTACAATAGCCTATGCATTGTTCATGTAACCCTTTTCCAAGCCATATTAAGCACATCAAAACTCAAAAATAGGAAAAGAATGTCTTGGAAAAATACAAATAAAAATAATAAATTATGATAAAATATGTGAACAACAATAATGAAAAGAAAAAAGAGATTAGCTATATTGCTATTGTCATACATAAAGAATTGGGGTCATTGAAGTTGCACATGAAGTACAATGTCTTATACATTTTTAATGATAACCCTTTTTTAAGCCATACTTAGACATGGAAAAATTCTTGAACATGTGTTCAAAAGATAAAAATGGGATAACAAATGACATCAGAATATATGAACAATACAAAAAAAAGAACAATAGAAAAAAAGAAAAGAGAATAACTATATTTCTAATGATGTAGGCATGGTGATAGATACACATGTAATAGTACATTAGTATTCATGAAGGAACAATGCCAAGGATGTATGAAAATACCTATCTTGTAGGGTTTCTTTTAATATTCTTTCACTTGTTAAAAAATGTATTTTAAATTTTAATTTTTCTTGTTATTATTGCTTGATTTTCTTTGCAATGTGTTCATTTCTTAGTTTGTAGGAGCCAATAGTCATGGATGTAGTCTTTTGGAAGAATTTGAACCTCCATTTCCTCAAATATGAGGTGTGTTGTCTTTTTTCTTCATAAAAGGATATTTGGCTAAATCCATCACCTATATTGTTTCTTTGATCTTACTCACAAGATTGGGGAACTTCATGGTAGCTAGAGGCCCAAAATGGATCAATCTATAACTGCTTACGTCATTGCTCTTCATAGCGAAAAGTAGAATACATGCATAATATAAATAAAATTCACTCCTTGCATTATAAATGCACTTTTGAAGGTTTTTGAGGCATGGAAGACATGCCACCGTCCATAATATATCTTTCTGTAAGCTTAAAAATGCATTCTAGTTGATTAAAATGCTCATTGTTGTTAAAATTTGAAATTTGGTAAAATAAACAGAGTTCAATTCATCCCAAGAGGGGTTAGAAAAATGCACATAGGACACTCTTAAATGATTTCCATGTAGAATACCAAATAACATGGATGAATTGACATTGCCTACAAAGTGCATGTCACATATTTTCAAAACTAATCTCTAGGTGCAATTTGCCAATTTAGCTATTTCATTGTTTTTGCATGTTTTAACTTGTTTCTACCAAAATGCATGCCTAAGATTTTTAAAGTTTAAAATATCGATTTCCAAATTTCGTAGTGTTCCTTAGAACATTATTTATCTATATACATTTTTATATTTCCACTTTAAATAAAAATATTATTGTTGTGCAAAAATACCACAAAATTGCCACATTAAACCGGAGGACAAATCAAGCTAGAGTGGCTTACAAAGATGGAGACTTGACATTACACAATCACCCATGGTTAAATATGACAGTTTATGCATGAATTATATCAAGTGGACTATAACCCCATATGATCAAGTTCTCAAAAATATCCTCCATCTACAAATTATTAAGCCTTTAATATGCATTTCGTTTGATTTACATGGTTTTCACTAGCTCTAGAAATGCATCATTGGTTATGAAAATGCACACAGGGGCTAGAAAATGTATTCAAATTAGGACATGAAATATGGACATTATGTATTAATATATCTTGGACCTCTCCATATGGTTGTATTTCATGCTAGACCTCAACAACCAATGTTGTTCTCAATTTATGCTAAACAAAGAAGATCACAATACAAGCCTAAATCTAAATGCCAAAAAAACAAATATTTTGATTTGTGGAGGATTGTGGTCTAAGCCATGGATGATGCTACATAAAAAAAATTGGTGCATACTGGGGCATTCATTTTTCTATTGCTGGACTATATTTCTTGTTACTAGCAAAATATTTTTCATTTTGGAACAACATACATTTTTAGGTCAATGAAATGAAACCTAAGCATGTGGGAAGATCGAGAACATTACAATACATCATTTTCATGCTTTATTCCATACCTAGAGTGCATTTTGTTCTTGGGCATGTATTTTTTTTATTTTAATTTAATTTAATATAACTTTTCTAAAAACTTGTGTGTAGTTCTTGAATTGACAAAAACAAGGAAATATTCATTTGTCATCTCTATTAGTGTATTTAGGCACTATAGTGTTAATTCTGAAAATGTAGGATGGTTCGACATCTAAGATAGTACATCTATATATTTTCATATTTCATCTGGAGTGCATTTGTGAGGTTTGGGATGCATTTTACATAGTCATGCCATATTGTTTTGGGTACCTAGTTTTACACATAGAATTACGTTTTTAAAGTAAACACTCAAAATTTTGAGCACTTTTCATGCATTCTAAGCATGTTAAATGATGTTCCTTGGAATATGACATGTCAACTTTGCATACCAACCCTTTAGGTGTGCATATTTAGGGAAGGGGTTGCATTTTATTGAGTCTATATAAAATTAGGGATATATAATGTGCATTCTGTAACTAAATGAGTTTATAATTTAACTTGCAATTCCAACAAGGACTCCATGTCATATGTACACATAGGATTAAGTTTATGATGATGCAAGAATGATTGTTAAGGTAGTTTTCCCATTTCTAGACTTAAATATCATAATACATATAGCAATACCAATACAACTAGAAATACAGAAACACATATCTCAAGCAAATGAACAAAATGACTATGATCTTCATATACTAATAACAAGTTTTGAATGCAAAGGTTATTGTATACAATTTCAAATTGGGTACTCTAGTCGTCAATCCTAATCCATAACAATAATTCACATGATCCTATTGGTGGGTATCCCAAGACAAATCTACAAAAACAAGAGATTTTATGCTATTGTACAAATAACAAAATTTGAATTTTGTCCCACTCACCATTTACTAGCAAGTTGTACTAATTGTTGACTTGAATATGAAGTTGGCTAGAACCAATCTAGAATTTTTTTCCATGTATACAAAACAACCTTATTAATATTTTTATATCCTTCCACAATGAACTCCAATGAATTCTTCTTCTTCACAATCCTAGGATGTATAGAATACACAACAATAAATTCAAAGGTTATTGTATATAACTACAAATTGGGTAATCCAATCCTCAATCATGATCCATAAAAATAATGCACATGATACCATTGGTGGGTATCCCAAGATAAATATACAAAAAGAAGAGGTTTTATGCTATTGCACAAAAAACAAAATTTGAATTTTGTCCCACTCACCATTTACTAGCAAGTCGTACTAATTGCTGACTTGAATATGAAGTTGGCTAGAACCAATCTAGAAATTTTTCCATGTATAGAGAAAAACCTTATTAAGATATGTATATCCTTTCACAGTGAACTCCAATGAATCCTTCTTCTTCACAATCCTAGGATGTATAGAATACACAACAATAAGTTCAATCTTTTCCCCAACTTTCTCATGAACATGGAATCTCCACATATGTTCCACTATGTATTGTATTTTAAGATTTTAAGTGATTTTACACTTTGTATGAGATAATATAAATGTTGTGATGATTCTTGATGTGGCCACAAAATTCCAAGATAAGAAGACCCTATTGCATCTTTACTTCCATATTCCCTAGAGGCAGATAATCTGACAACAACAACTTCATTATTGTATTTTGTTACAATAATTTGAAACATAGTATGATCTCCATTATTCATGGAAAAAAAAAAAACAAGTCCCCTTCTCAAGTAGTTGGCAACCATCTTCGATAGGGTTATCGATAAAAAAACAATGATAGTTCCTATAATGAATAACCATACAATTAACATCACAAATACATACCATTCATGATATGTAACAGTATCAATAATTTTTTCCATTTGTAAAACACCTCTTGCTTATGGAAATGCACATGTGTTTGGTTTGGTAGCCTCTACCAATATCATTCTCTTTACCTTCCAATATTCTCACCCAACTAAATGTTTTATCAAAGGAAACATCGACTAAATAGTCCAACACTTCAACAATATATGGGATGGGATAAAGATTCCTCTCTAGAAAAATTGTCTAAATTTTCATAATTTATGTCGACATACATACCTAAATTGATGGTTAAATCAAATGGATTTGTGGATGTAATGAAGCCCATCCAAGAGAATGAATCTTTTACCATCAATCTTCACAAAACAACCATCATTCAATGATGGATTCACATCCAAATTAGATACAATATAAATCCCTCTTTTAATGATTCCATTGGAATCTCATTCTCACAAGATAAAATTTAACCTAAGACAATTGTAATTTAGTTCAAATAATGAGGGATGGTGTAGAAAAATATTACATTATCCATCTACAAAGACCATATTAAGTAGAAGAACAACAAAATCTTATGTTATTCATCTACAAAGACCATATGTGCAAGAACAATATTGATTATGTGTGTGGCCCATGAATCATTTGTACAAAAAATTTAAATATTTTGATCATCAACACAAGGCTCTAATCATGCCACCTCCAAATTTCCCGTGTGACTATCCACAATAATTTTATATGAAACAATTTATTGTGAACCATTCTCTCATTTTATAAGAGAAGCAACTATATCAAAATCCGGGACATTGCCACTAAAATAATTCATAGTTGAGTGAGCTCAAAGTTCATAAAGTAAAGGCCTGTCATTTGATAAGAACTCACTAAAATTAGCATTGGGTGATTCATCTCCTCTTGGCTTGTTATTTATGTTGACTCTATACAAGTCCTTTTTTTTAGTCTAGTTGTTGTTTGACATTTTTCTTTAGCTTTCAAATCCCTTTTCTATTCTTCATCCCAAGCTTTCAAATCCCTCTCTTGTTCTTATGCCCAATATCCATGAAAAAAGATCTTTTGTTGAAACATATCTAGATCATCTTTTGCATGGCTTAATTCATCTTCATTCTTCATGTTGAACAACTATATCAAGTGATTGTGCCACAACTTCTAATGGAAAGGGCTTGTGATCTATAGTATCCATCAACAAATGCATATAATAGATACATGCATGACATGCCACATTGTAATATGGCCATACTTTTAATAAAAACAAGCACAATGATTAATTTGAGAAGTAGTCCATAAGGTAAGAAATGTAGTATAGTAATGTGTTATCTCATAAATAATCCATACTAATTTTCAAAAACTCATTTAAGTCTTTAACCTACCCTCTACATGCATTTTAGTGCATTTATTGAAAAATAATTGAATTTTAGTGCATTTCATGAAAAATGAAAGATCAGAGAAAAACATATGTTGATAGAAATGGATCTTGGAAATATGTAATCTAGGCCCTTGTTAGGAAATGAATTTAATTCAATCTAGCAATTTTTTCCTCCAACGTGTGTTTTTTATGCCCTGCATTCAGTTTTGTGAGGCACTCAAACTTGATTTACACTTTGTGAAATCTAACAATGTAAACATGGGAGAAACTGTGTAAGGAAAACTTAGCAATTTGAAAACTAAAACTTGGAGTTTTAATGAGGCTTGGGTGTGCATTTTGGTCAAAACATGCCAAACTAAGGTTTTTGTTATGTTGGTATATTTGTTGTGGGCATTTGGAGATTGATTTGGACAGTATGGCACAATATTGTAGACAAGGCTAATACTTCAATCATACACTTTTGGTTTCCTTCAGAAGTGCTCTCTTATGGCGTAATGTGCATTTTCCCAATCCACTTCTAGTTGATGCAACACTCTACCTTAAACCTTGAATTCAAATTTTATTAATTTAAATAAAGTTGTATGATATATTTTAAAATTGCATTATGATAGGGGTGGCAGGCATGGGGGGAATCCTCATTGATCCCAAAGGAAAAAATGAACTATCCTACGCATGGGGACTCATAATTTTCTCTAAAAATCAAGCTAAAGCATATGCATTGTTACAAGGACCAAGAATGACACTTATCATCCTATCCATTCCCTCACATTGTTAGGTGATTCAGACATCATCATCCAATTGATGAATAAAAAATCCCTTCCAAGTGATTACAAGCTTGTGCCAATTTTGGCTCAGGTTTCTCAAGAGGCCTCTAGGTTTTACAAACTAACCTTTTTATAGGTCCTAAGGGAGAACAATACGGTCACTGACTCTCTTTCTAATGAAGCTACTAGATTGAAAATGGGGGTCTTAAGGGATAATGGTTCATTATCTATCAAACTATACCATAAGTATTTTCATGCACTCAATGGAAGTTACCTTCAATTTAATGAGACACGTGTCAATCATGCAATAAAACCACTACCAAATATTTTCAATAAACAAAACTATCCCTAATCCCCCTTCACACATGCTCGACTTGGTCGAGAACTGTAATTTTGAATGTGTTTTGGTCTTATATTCTAGTTGAGGTGGGATAATGACAACTCATTGCGTGGAGAACATGAAGGCTTGTGGGATACCTCCCTTATTTATTAGTCATCAATGGGATTATGCAATAGTTCTCTCCATGTTGGCCCTTTCTTCCAGATTGGTGAATTTGAAGATTTCTTTCCCTTTTCTTTGTGTGTTTGTAGCCTTTGGTTTTGGGATTCTACAAGCCCAATGTGCTTGGTATTTTTATTTCTTTGGTTTGGAGGCACTCTAGTTTTGGGTGGACTGTCCCTTTAGGAATGATGTCACCCTATATGAAAATATCACAACTAGTTCACAGAATTTAATACAATGGGTTGGGTATCATGGTCTTTGGATTAACATCCTCATGGTCTTTTCTAGTTTTGTAGAGGATATTTTGGGTTTAATGTTTCATTTACATTTTCTTAGTTGGATCTAGTACTTCATTTTAAATAGGATCCGTGTGCTTGTAATTGCACATATGGATTATAGATATCTATGAGATATTAGGAGAGTATTAAGATCACATGAGGAAATCATTTAAGGTAACAAGACTTCTATATTCACCATCACAACCAAGGTGCATGACAATGAACAACATATAGTTTCCCAAATCACTTCTATCATGGGTTCTTTGGTTCAATTAAAGAAGAAAATTGTTATCCTTAATGTAGAATGTGGTATGTTAAGAAATATAATTGTCCACTTGAGTAAAGATGATTATGTTGTGGCTTCCAATCAAAGAGTGTCTATTCATTTAAGACATAGAGAACCAAAAGAGGAGGACACAATGCACCAACTCTTTCAAGATATGGAGATAGGGGAAGAAGAGTATGTGCCAACCAATATTGGCTTCGAAGAAGCCCCAAGGTGCCATATTTTCTTATAAGGGTATGCTTTTTAAAGTTATATGAATATAGGTACTTTTTATAAAATCTATACTAGTAGTAAATAATGGGAATTTTTGCCAGCAAACATATGTAATTTTCATATTTTGGTAAAGAACTACTCTTCTTGTTTGAAACTTGAAGACATGCATTTTGATTTATTAGTGTCATTTAGCTTAGCTACAACCTTTTATCATTAATATAAATTTTCTAGTTTCGATATAAATATAAATATAAAATATAAAATATATAAATATATAAATATATATATATACAAACAAGCATTGCATTGTGATTTGTAGGCCCATTAGCCATTGCACCAAGTATGAAAATAAAAATGGACTGGAGACAAGATCATTCACACAAGAGAAAAGTATTTTTACTTTCCTTGAGATAAAAAATACTGACCTTGATTTTCTAACAAGAATGGATCTAGCTTCTATGTAAGATCTTCTAAGTATTCCCTTCTCTCACACTATACAAAAATTCCTTCTATTTGTTGCTCACACTTTCAAATGACAAAAGTTGAAAATGCAATGCCCCCAAATGAAACTGTAGAATCCAAAACCCTAATTCTCCAAATACATGCTATAACTTGAAACATAAGTTTATGGAGCTTACAAAACCTATAGAAAATGCAACCACATTCTTTTCCCAGGTCCTAATTCACAGGACCTCAAATCTCATCGCGATGCCAAGTTTGGTTAGATAGAGGCCAAAGGAGAGAGAAAAATTCAATTTTGGATAAATGACAATGAATTATTTTTTTGCAGAGAAGATGCTTCAAGGGATAGAAAACTATAATCACCTATTTCAATTGAGCATACTTTTCAATAACAAGTCTAGCCATTATCACATAATTACCTTAACTCAACTGTTTCCAAACATGTAAAAGTTAACCCTAGGTTAGTTGAAAATGAGTCACTTGTGATGGGATTCTAATGTTATGGGGCCCTTCTTTAATTGCTACTCGAACTTCATCTTCAAGCATGTTCAACCTTCAATAGTGAAGCCCTCAATATGAGCTCCTCATATTCTTCCAAATCAAGAAATGATTTTCCAATAGCATAGATATGCCCAAATGTCCCCTCTTATAGAACAACTTGACTACGTTCTCATTAAAAAATGTTTAGAAATATTATTTTTTGAAATTTCATATTTACCCTATGGCATGCATGTATATATTTAAAAAAAGAAATGGCCATTGGATGGTAAGCTCAAATTATATTTGTGCACACATCGATCAATATATATGCATAGGGAAATTGTTGAACCTTGTTGGTTTTAAGAAGTACAAAAAATCTCAAGTTACTTCCTCTTTTTTGACAAACAAATTATGGAAGGATAATTTGGAAAGACAAATAAATCTGTAGAACAATTTTTTTTCAATGAAATGTTGATAAGGAGGAAAATTTTGTACCTTGAATATTTTAATTTAAGGGGGTGGACATTATTATTTTACATTGAGGTCTATTGTTGAAAAGGGAGGAGTACTCATTTTTTAGGGCCCTCACACCCACTATGCTTTTCTAACACATTCTACATTTTCCCTATCACATAGACTATTATAGAGTATCCTTATTTCCTTTCACCATGGATGATTTTTATGAGGATGAAGAATTTGTTGTTTAGAAACTCCAAGAAATTAGTGAGAATAAATATGTCTTTTTATAAGAATATAATGTCAAAATTTGAGATGAAATTACTTCCTTGCATGCTATTAACTAGAAGCATCATGATAGGATTGCCTTGTTGCAAGCCATGGTTGCTCAATGGCAGAATGTTAATATCAGGCTTAAGGAGAATGTTCTTTATTATAGATCTATAATACTCTATTGGATAACTGAGAGGGGGGGGTGAATTAGTTGTTACCATGCTTAAACAATTATGCTTCTTTTAAAATCTTTACAAGGCACTCAATGGTGATCACAATAATGCAGGGAAATAAACAAAGGCACATTCAACATTAGTCACATATATGCGAAACACAGAGACAGATATTTCCCAAGGAAACCCATACAGGGTAAAAACCTCTTTTTCTTTATATGATAGGTATTATCTACATTCTTTACATTATCATACATATGAGCACCAACTCATAATGAGGCTACAACCTCAGTTTTGCAAGCTGCCACTTGATGAGAGCACCAACTCTCTATTTTCTCTAGCACCCACTAGAAGGAAGCACCAACTCCCTAATTTCTCTAGCATCAACTAGAAGGAAGCACCAACTCCCTGTTTTCAAGCACACACTTGAACCTCTGAGGACACCAGTCCTCCCTAGAACCTCCCAACCACCCTGAATTATAAATTCTTTGTTACTAAAACTTATTACAATGATATAAGGTTATTCAATGGCTTACCAGCCTTGTCGTTGTTCTATTACACTGCTCTTCCCTGTCTGCATCAGTGTCTTCTGCACTCCCCTTGCACTTTCTGTTCTTCTACTTTTTGTGCTTTGTGTGCAATTCCCATTCCATGCACCATTTGTTTCCTCTCCTTTTCAATTGCTGCACAACCCCTTTTCTTCCTCACACAAGCATTACTTCACCTTCGCAACGACAGCAACAACAACCTCATCTCTTCTGTGTGTCGTGTATATATCGGTTCTGTCTATCTTGTGCATGCCATATTCGCCTTTCCTCTGCGTGCTCATACAACACCAATCTCCTCCACATCTCAAGTGCTCTGCGTGATCATCAACGTGTCTCTTTAGTTTCTCTGGCAGTTCAACCTCTGTCACAGTCGAGTTCATCCTTTCTGTTTCAGTTACGAGCTCCAACCCTCATCCAGCTATCAGTTTCCTCCATGAATTGTCTTCATTCCACTGGCAGATTCCATGTAACTCTTCAGCTCCTCTGGAAATCACACAAAAGTCTCTTCGCATCCTCTGGTAGAAACCATCAATGGTTTCTAGCAGTTACACTGTGAGGATCATCATTAGCCCTCCCATCATGTTCAACTTCATCTACACCATTGGATTGAATTCATGGAAACCTGCATTTTCTTCCCCATTTCGCACTTCAGCATTTCAGGATTCCTGTGGTGAAGTTTAACACCTATAGCTTCTTCCTCCATCTTCCATCGATGTGCCCAATGGCTGTGACCACGTGCTTATGCATAAAGCGCTTTCACGATTTCCCACTTCATGAATCTAGAGATGAGGCATCTCGACTCTCCAAGTCACGATCCGCGAAACTCCAAGATGGAGATGAGATCAACGGTCCACGATCTCGATGACTCTATGGTCCAGATCTCATCGTGAGTTTGCATCTCGCAATTCCTTCGATGGGAGTTCTTGTCACCCTAAGTCACGATAGGCGAAACTCTGAAATGGAGCTTAGATCAACGGTCCATGTATTTTGGTGTATTGATGGTCAATATCCTTTCATGATCTCACATCTCGCTGATCCTTAGATGGAGGTGCTCATCTCTCCAAGTCGTGATAGGAAAAACTCTGAGATAGAGCTCAGATCGATGATCCGACAGTCCTGATCTTTTCACAAATTCACATCTTGCGGTTCCTTAGGTGGAGGTTCTTATCACTCCAAGTCGCGATAGGCAAATATCCGATATGGAGCGTAGATCAACGGTCCAGAACCCTTGGTGATCTGATGGCTGCGATTAAATCATGATTTCACTTTTCATTGTTCCTTAGATGTAGGTGTTCATCACTCCAAGTTGCGATACACAAAACCCTGAAATGGAGTCTTTGACATGCTCAGATCTTCTGCCACATGACCTCTTGATCAATGGTCAAGATCTTGTCATGATTTATCATATCACGATTTCGACATTCTTGTGGTATTATTTCTTGTCTCTCCAAGTTGCGATTCACGAAACCTCGAAGTGATGTAAGTCTGCGGACATCACACGTGGATTGACACGTGTCAACTAAATGCCACGTGTCACTCATATTTGAGATTTCCAGTGGTCGAAGATGCTGAATCAACTTGACACTTGTTCTTGTAAGATTACGACACGTGTCCTATCTGTCGTAGGCTGCCACCTGTTCTTGCTGGCGTGGTCTATCACATTAACCTCCTGGAATTGACGAACCAGATTCCTCCTCGATCCAATGGCTAGGATCATTTCACCATTTTGCATTTCACGATTTTGGCACTCTTACGATGAAGGGTCTCGAGCCTTGACCCTTGATCCTACAACCCAGATCTTCTCGTGAATTCACCACTTCACGATTTCACTGCTTCGCAATTTCGTCCACCTTCACGATTTCACTGCTTCGTGATTTCGTTTACCTTGCGATTTCATCACTTCGCGATTTTTTTGTTCTTGCCATCGTTGTTCTTTGCCATAAATGATCTTTTCCATCGTTGATCTTTACCATCGTTGTTATTGCCATCGCTGATCTTTGCCATTGTTGTTCTTTGCCATTGTTGTTCTTGCCATCGCTGATCTTTGTCATCGATGTTCTTTCCATCAATGACAAGCTTACTCCCAACTGTAAACTTTCCAACAATCTCCCCCTTTGGCATTGATGGCAAGAAAGGCACCCCTATTCTTTTCTCCCCCTTTGACATCAATGTCAAAGAAAACACACTCCCCCTAAGCTGTTGCATTAATTTTAGGAGGTATCAGATATGCAACCAATACAGGATTCCCCCTAACAGTATGGACTATCTTAGATGTGAGATGGGATGACACCTAGATTCTATCTGAGATATTCAAATGGTGTCTTTGCTAGAGGTTTAGTAAAGATGTCTGCAATTTGTTCTGTAGTGGGAATGTAATTGACCTGAACAATCTGATTGGTGACCTGCTCTCTTAGAAAATGATATTTTATGGGAATATGCTTGGTCTTGGAGTGGAATATAGGATTTTTATACACACTGATGGCACTAGTGTTATCACAATGAATTGGGATCGGTACAGTGTATTTTACCTCCAAATATGCAAGTGTTTGAATCATCCATAATACCTGAGTGCAACAGGTAGCAGCAGCAATGTACTCTGCCTCTGTGGTTGATAAAGAAATGGAACCTTGCTTTTTACTAAGCCAGGCTACTAAGGAGTCACCCAGGAAGAATGCTCCTCCACTGGTGCTTTTTATCTCATCAACACAGTTTGCCCAATTTGCATCTGAATAAGCAATCAACTAAAGATTTTGATTTCTGGGATACCACATACCATAAGTCATTGTTTCTTTCAAATACTTGAATATCCTTTTGATAGCTTGCAAATGACTTTGTTTAGGTGCAGCCTGATATCTTCCTACCATTCCTACAACATGCATTATGTCTGGGCGAGATGTTGTGATGTACAGTAGGCTTCCTATCATTGATCGATATGAGCTTTGATCAACATCGGGTGAATCATCATCCTTGCTTAATTCACATCCAGTTACCATAGGTGTACCCACATGTTTAGAATATTCCATTTGAAACCTTTTCAACATTTCTCTTAGATATTTTTCTTGAGAAATGAACATCCCTTCGTGCCTCTGAGTAATTTGCAGACCAAGAAAAAATAACAATTCTCCTATCATAGACATTTCAAACTCAGACTCCATGGCAGAAGCAAACCATTGTACCAATGAATCCTTATTACATCCAAAGATGATGTCATCTACATAGACCAGTACGATGAGCAAATTATTATCCTTTGTTTTAATATACAGATTGTTGTCAATTGTTCCTCTCTT
>ML789947.1:313999-335086 GCA_009831015.1 Picea engelmannii
CAGTCCTTGGACATGAACAACACTTCGCATCCTCTGTCACACATTTGACTTACACTGAGCAGATTATGTTTCAGCCCATCCACAAGTAGAACATCTTGGGCTTTTCCTTTTCCATTACTTAAGCTCACCATCCCTTTGCCTTTATTTTACCTAGAGAATCATTTCCAAAGGTTACGCTTCCTGATTTGATTTCACTTAGAGATAGAAACTTTCCTTTGTCTCCCGTCATGTGTTTGGATCATCCACTGTCTATATACCAAGGGTTCATTTTTCTTTGAGCAGACAATACTAATCCACACTTGTCACTTTCCTTCTTCTTCCAAAACTTGACATTTTCACCAGGGGATTTCGAATCTAGTTCATAGTTCCTTAACCGACAGTCAATAGATTTATGTCCAAAGTTATGACAGGTGTAGCATTCAACCTCATTATTCAATAGGTCAAACTTATTGTTGCAGTGTTGCCTACTTATTGACTGTTGATTATTTCTTGNCCTCCTTAGTTGTATGTGTCTAGACTTAATTTGGCAATTTGCAGTCTGTGAAGGATTATTACTTGACTGTATCATTCTTTGTTGTGGGAAGTATTTATTCCTTTGAAATCTTAATTGCTCATGTCTAAGTCTTAAGGAGAAATTTACAATTTTGTGACCAAAGTTAGAATAGTAGAAACAATAGCCATAGAAAAATTCTTTGTACCTAGAAAGTGGTTGTCTTCTTTGAAAAAATCGATTTCTTTCTTGCTGATGACGTCTTTCAGCAGAGAGCGCATTGTTCATTCGTTCTACAGATTCAGTCCTGGCACCTTTTTCTTTACTCGTCCTGGGCGATTGATTTTCCTCCTTTGTTTTTGCAGGTTTGTTATTGTCATTGGTTGTACTTTTGACAAACTTGATGGGTTCTTCATTTCCTGGCTTCCCACTACTTGATCCCTCTTCATAGCCCAAACTAGTTTTTAGCTTTGCATTCCTTTGCTGATTCAGAATGGTGGCTAATCCTTCTGAGTCTTTGATACTTGACAGATTCTGATTATACAAGGCTTGAAACTTCTCCATTTCTTTCCTTGTTTTCACTACTTCTTGTTCTAATGCTTCACATCTTGCCTTCTTTTCTGATAGTTGTTGTTTCAGAATCTCTTCGAATTTCTTTGCCTCTTCGAATTCTACTTTTAGTAGGACAAGGTCTTCATCAGGTTCTTTATTATCTTTCTCGAACTGTATCAACAATTGTCTTTTCTTTCTGTTCTTGATTCTTAGTCTGTCAATCTCTTCCAATGCACTGATTAGTTCTCCTTCCATGTCAACCACAACTTCTTCTTCATTAACATCACTCCTTGTGTTATTATTGTCATAGTCCTCTTTGGCCATAAGTGTGAATTCATTTAGTTTATCTTCAATAGATGAATCATTGTCTTCATCATCTGAAGGATCATCATCATTGTTTATGCAAAGACTTTTCTTCTTAAAGTTATTCTCTTTAAAGAAATTTCTGTGTTTTCATTTCTCCTCATCATCACAAGTCTAATCCTTTCATTGGTGGGAACATTTATTTGAAAAATGACCTATCCTACCATAGTTAAAGCATTTGAAAGGCAATTTACCTTTGTATTTTCCCGATCCCTTCTTTAGTCTCTTCACAAATTTTTCTTCAATTTCATCAGGCTCAGAATCCTCATTCTTGTATGCTTTAAATGATGCTTCTCTGGAGGTGGGTTTATCTTTAACTATTCTCATTTCATATGCAGTCAATGTTCCTAGAAGTTGATCAAACTACAAGGTTTTTATATCATTAAGTTCTTCTATAGCAGAGGCCTTCGGGTTGAACCTATCTGGGAGAGATCTCAAAATTTTCTGAACTAAAGAAGGTTCCCCAATTGTTTCACCAAGTGCCTTCATTGCATTTACCATTTCTTCTACTCTCAGAAAGTATTTTCCAATTGTTTCATCTTCCTTCATATTCAGCTGTTCAAACTGTATTCTGTAGGTTTGAAGCTTTGCATCCTTTACCTTCTCATTACCCTCATAACTGCTAATGAGTTTGTCCCACATTTCTTTGGCAGTTCCTAGGTGCATAAATTTTACGAATTCTTCTTCTGCAAGCCCACTCAAGATAGCATTCATACCCTTAGCATTGAAGCTAAATTCTAGTTTGTCATCCTTATTAGCTAGCACAACTAGCTTTACATAACCAATATCTACCACATCCCAAACATATTCACCTAAAGCCATTATGTAGGTTCTCATTCTAACTTTCCAGAAGGCAAAGTTTATTCCATTGAACAGAGGGGACTTATTGGTTGAATTTCCTTCATGGCTTGACATGTTTAAGCTCTAGGATCTACCCTTAGATAAAAGGGACCAGCTCTGATACCAATTGTTGGACAACTAAGAGGGGGGGTGAATCAGTTGTTACCGTGCTTAAACAATTATGCTTCTTTTAAAATCTTTACAAGGCACTCAATGATGATCACAATAATGTAGGGAAATAAACAAAGGCCCATTCAACATCAGTCACATATATGAGGAACACAGAGATAGATATTTCCCGAGGAAACCCATACAGGGTAAAGACCTCTTTTTCTTTATATGATAAGTATTATCTACATTCTTTACATTATCATACATATGAGCACCAACTCATAATGAGGCTACAACCTCAGTTTTTCAAGTTGTTACTTGCTGAGAGCACCAACTCTCTATTTTCTCTAGCACCCACTAGAAGGAAGCACCAACTCCCTGATTTCTCTAGCACCAACTAGAAGGAAGCACCAACTCCCTGTGTTCAAGCACACACTTGAACCTCTGAGGACACCAGTCCTCCCTAGCACCTCCCAACCACCTTGAATTATAAATTCTTTGTTACTAAAACTTATTACAGTGATATAAGGTTATTCAATGGATTACCATCCTTGTCATTATTTTGTTACACTGCTCTGCCCTGTCTGCATCAGTGTCTTATGCACTCCCCTTGCACTTTATGTTCTTCTGCCTTTTGTGCTCTATGTGCAATTCCCATTCCATGCACCATTTGTTTCCTCTCCTTTTTAGTTGTTGCACAACCCCTTTTCTTCCTCACACAAGAATTACTTCACCTTCGCAATGACAACAACCACAACAATTCTAACAGCAACGACAACCTCATCTCTTTTGTGTGTCGTGTATATATCGATTCTGTCTATCTTGTGCATGCCATATTTGCCTTTCCTCTACATGCTCATACCACACCAATCTCCTCCACATATCAAGTTCTATGCATGATCATCATCGTGTCTCTTCAGTTTCTCTGGCAGTTCAACCTCTGTTACAGTTGAGTTCATACTTTTTGTTTCAGTTATGAGGTCCAACCCTCATCCAACTATCAGTTTCCTTGTAACTCTTCAGCTCCTCTGGAACTCACACAGAAGTCTCTTCACATCCTCTGGTAAAAACCATCAATGGTTTCTAGCAGTTACACTGTGAGGATTATCATTAGCCCTCCGATCGTGTTCAACTTCATCTACATTGTTGGATTGAATTCATGGAAACTTGCATTTACTTCCCCATTTCGCACTTTGGCATTTTGGGATTCTTGTGGTGAAGCTTAGCACCTCTAGCTTCTTCCTCCATCTTCCATCGATGTGCCCAATGGCTATGACCACGTGCTTATGCATAAAGTGCTTTCGCGATTTCGCACTTCGTGAGTCTGGAGATGAGGCATCTCGACTCTCCAAGTCATGATCCGTGAAACTCCGATATGGAGCTGAGATCAACGGTCCACAATCTCGATGACTTTACGGTCCAGATCTCATCGTGAGTTCGCATCTCACGATTCCTTCGATGGGAGTTCTTGTCACCCCAAGTCGTGATAGGCGAAACTCCAAAATGGAGCTTAGATCAACGGTCCATGTCTTTTGGTGTATTGACAGTCAGGATCCTTTCCTGATTTCGCATCTCGTTGATCCTTAGATGGAGGTGCTCTTCTCTCCAAGTCGCGATAGGCGAAACTCTGAGATAGAGCTCAGATCAACGGTCCATGTTCTTGGTGATCCGACGGTCCTGATCTTTTCATGAATTTACATATAGTGGTTCCTTAGGTGGAGGTTTTTATCACTCCAAGTCATGATAGGTGAAGCTCCAAGATGGAGCTTAGATCAACGGTCCAGAGCCCTTGGTGATCTGATGGCTGCAATTAAATCGCGATTTCTCTTTTCATTGTTCCTTAGATGCAGGTGTTCGTCACTCCAAGTCACGATACATGAAACCCCAAAATGGAGTCTTTGACATGCTTTGATATTTTGGCATGCATCCTCTTGATGAATGGTCAATATCTTGTCGTGATTTCACATATCGCGATTTCGGCATTTTTGTGGTATTGTTTCTTGTCTCTCCAAGTTGCGATTCATGAAACCTTGAAGTGATGTAAGCCTGCTGACATCACACGTGGATTGACACGTGTCGAATAAATTCCATGTGTCACTCAAATTTGAGATTTCCAGTGGCCGAAGATGCTTAATCAACTTGACACTTGTTCTTGTAAGATTGCACCATGTGTCCTTTCTGTCGTAGGCTGCCACCTGTTCTTGCTGGTGTGGTCTGTCACATTAACCTCCTGGAACTGACGGACCAGATTCCTCCTCGATCCAATGGCTAGGATAATTTCGCCATTTCGCATTTCACGATTTCGACACTCTTACGATGAAGGGTCTCAAGCCTTGACCCCTGATCCTATGGCCCAGATCTTCTTGCGAATTCACCACTTCGCAATTTTGCTGCTTCATGATTTCATCCACCTTCGTGATCTCGCCGCTTCACGATTTCGTCCACCTTGCGATTTCGTCACTTCGCGATTTCGCTGTTCTTTCCATCGTTGTTCTTTTCCATAGTTGATCTTTGCCATTGTTGTTCTTTGCCATCACTGATCTTTACCATCGTTGTTCTTGCCATCACTGATCTTTTCCATTGCTATTCTTTGCCATTGTTGTTCTTGCCATCGTTGATCTTTGCCATCATTGTTATTGCCATCAATGACAAGCTTACTCCCAACTGTAAACTTTCCAACATAGTCAACTTCATAATGAAGTTGCTTCTTTACAGGATATTTTTTTTAACCATAACAAAAAATATATATTCATCTTAAAAGGGGGTTATATCGAGGCTAGTAGAATGTACATTCATCAAAATTCAGAGATGTCTCTAAAATTGAACTAATTTCTATAAATGTTATGATAAAATTTAAAACTTTTTCCAAACATGAGTTCTAGGTGATTATACTTGTGGCTTGCTTAACAAACTCACCCAAAAAACTTGTAATTCAAAAAAACATTCACATCATTATGGGTGGAAACTTCCTTGAGAGAGAGAGAGAGAGGACACAACTGTAATATCCCGCTCTGGCGCACTGAGAAAACTTATTCTTTGAGGACACTTGCTCGCAAGTGATCTGGACTATTATGATGTTAAAACATTTGTCCTTGATTATGATGTGTTATGATAGATGACATGATGTTTTATTGCATTGAAATAGATAGGTGCTATTGACTTGGTTTTACTGAGTGTGTAGGGTTTTGGACCTTGAGGATGTAGAGGCATCGACGGAACCCTTGGACTCTAGATCGAGTCAGGGAGTGTGCTATTGGGGTTTGATTGTTTTACTATGATTTTAGTACATTTGATTAGATGATATGACGTGGACATGTATGACATGATTGTTGATGATGCAAGTTGACGATAGCTTGCCGACCAGACTCACATATGGAGTAAAGGGGCCACACACACAACTACCAGAGAGGTTGAGGGAGAGGTGTGGATAGCAGCCCTGCCACTTCCTATTAGCACTCCCGCCATGGCTCGAACTGTAGGTTAATGATTACCTAGTTCGAGAGGACCCACGATGCCGTGAGGGAAGAATGCGATAATCGCTCACGATGATTCTAAGGGGCACACAATAAGGTGGGGGACTTATTCCTTAGAATCCCTTAGTCTCCCACAAGTTCACCTGGCAGAGTGTTGACTCCAGGGGTTATTGATGTCTACCAATCAGTTAAGAGGCGAGTGGCACCCTTGGAGCACGTGGTGCATCCTGAAGGGCACATCGCACAAAAGAGACAAAAGAAGCGAGTGGCACCCTTGGAGCACGTGGTGTGTCCTAAAGGGCACGTTGCGCGAAAGAAACACAAGAGGTGAGTGGCACCCCTGGAGCACGTAGTGCGTCTTGAAGGGCATGTCGCGTTGATGATGATAAAGGAACGAACCTAGAGGGCCCTAAGACAAATATCTCATTACGAAATTTTAAAACAACTCCCCTAATTAAAATGTCGCCCAGTTCAGAATCTAAGTCCTAAGTCTAAAACTTTGTTAGGGGTAAAATTTTGTCTACCCGTAAGAAATTATCTCTCTAAAAATCAAATAATAGAGTTTAAAATAAAAACCACTTAAGTAATAATTGTGGGCTTCATAAATTTTTGGGTAAATGAAGAGAGTAAGAACTTAAATAAAATATGTGGAAAAAAAGGGGGGTAAAGAAGAATTTAATTATTTAACTTGTGAAAGTGTAAAATATATTAAATTATTAATAAAAAGGAAAAGAGGTTAATTTGCGCAATTTCCATTTTTGGCTCTAATAAAAAGGGGAAAGAAGGGAATAATAAAAATTAGGAAACTAGGAAATGGAGGTGACATAAAAGGGAAAGAGGGAACTTATGGTAAAAAGAAAGAGGTCAACTTAGTAAAGAATCTGCATTCAAGAACCTTCTAATTTTGAACTGACTTAGCATTTTCATTTTAGGGAAAGTATTTAAAACATGTGAGGGAATCTAGGGACACCGAGGAGTAAATATAGGAGTAACTCTAGGTGGGTGAGGGAATTGAGACAGTTATTAATTTAAAGAAATTATTTATTGGAGGAAAGTGGGGGATGGATGACACTTGTACGATGGAGAATTATTAGAAGATTTTTATTAAAACTTAAATTAAATGAGATTTAGGGAAAGTTTGAAAGTTCTAAAACTCTATAAAAGAGAGGAAGGAGGAGGAAGTAAGGGAGCGACTGTTAGCATAATGTTACACTATTGGATTAGTGACTTGATTGATTTACTTGTGGGGAGTTGGGATTTCCCAGCTCGGATAGGAGTGGTAGCTCAACCTTGGGAGGCGAGCTGGGAGCTAGACATACCATGATCTGGATTATTTTCGGCACGAAGTGAAATCAAAGATATAATAAAGAAATGCACAGAGATATCGCAGATATTCAATAATATAACAGAAATGTATCGAAGATGCAACCATAAAAACAGATATATAGTAATACATGATTTCTATTAATGAAAGAAATGTACAGAGACTATAAAAATAGAGAGTGGAAGACTCACTAGAATGGTGGCAGCTTATCTCTGAGAAGAGATGTGACGACTACTCGCATTCGCAAGAAGATGATTACAATGAGGCTCTAAAGGCCTTTTTACAATAAATGGGAATGCCAAAAGTCATAGACATCCAAAAAACTAACCCTAGGAGATGAAGCACCAAAAGTCATGTGGGCCCCGTTTGGGTAAGTGAGTACATCAACTTCTTGGGGTCGTAACTTTTGCATACGATCTCCGTTTTAGGTGTGTGATAGCTCGTTGGAAAGGTATCATCGAGGAGAGTCATTTTGGTGGCTCAATTATGCCTTCAAATATCATTGAGAACCTCAATCTCGAAAAACCTTCATTTGGACCCTCAAAATGGCCCCGGAAGTTAAAACCTGCTAAAAATAGTAAATTGCCAAAATTGCTAGAAAGTCGTTTTGAGCCATTTGGAAAAGGTGGGTGGCCACCGATATCCACCTGGATCAATCCTCCCTCTTTAGGAAGCAATGGTCTCCATTGGGTTGAGTTCCCAGGGGAGAGGGAAAAGCATTTGTTGAATCTGCATCTTGGTGAGCTGCTTGTCTTGCTGGAGACGTCGCGCTGCTTAGTTTGTGGAAATCTGTCATGAACCTGTTGTGGTCGAGGATGCTCAACAAGTCGAGATACATGACATGATGATGTGTAGAAGGAATCTTTGCACTTTGTTGTAGCCTTGTCGACCTGCTTCTGTTGGATAGAAGGTGCTTGGGGCAAGGCTGTAGTGGTTGCAATGTCCTTTTGTTCCCTTTTTGAATAGATTGTGGAGAAGATGAATTTTGTAGTATGAGATACTACCTTGTGGCACTGTTTAGGTGGGTCAGTAGTTGGAACTACCTCTGGTATCCTGTAGAGATGACCCCCCAGAGTAATAATGACACTACGGGGTCGAGACTCATAGATAGCATGGCGTTTCCACATATATGGCTGACCCAAGAGAACATCACAGACATCCAGTGGCGCAACATCACATAATACCTCATCCTTGAAGGGTTGGATGTTTTATGATAATTGACACTGCTGACTGACACGAAGATCTCGTCCTTGGCGAAGCCACTCGATGTTGTATGGTTGCGGGTGTGGTGTTGTCGACAGTCCCAATTGTTTGACGACCTCTGCTGAGATGAGGTTCTTTTGGCTTCCACTATCAAAAATAAAATGCAGTGGGGTCCACTTCACCCACCTCTATGAATGAAAAAGGTGCTCCCCCTCTTCTGTATCTGTTGGTTCTTTTAGTTGAATTGCTGCGGTCGCGACAATAGCAATGGGGTCTACGTCGATGATCTGTCTTTTACCATTATTTTCAGAATCAGATTCTGAATCAGGGTTTATCTCTTTGTCTTTGATCTCGGCCACCAATGACTGTTTTGAGCGACATTCATCGGTGTTGTGCCAGGGGATTTTGTGGAAATCACACCATTTTTCGGTTTCCTTCTTTGTCTTCACGTGACCCTTCTTTTCCTGTGTCTTGGACTGGTTTTCGGGAGACTGTTTGTTAGGGTTGTCTTTTTCATACTTTGATTGTTGCGGATTTGTAGACCCAAATTCCCATTTGTTTTGGTGCTTAAATTTCTGCTCAATTTTAACAGCATATTGATAAGCAACACCAAGTGATGAGATGTCCAGAAAATCCATTTCAGTCTGGATGTATCTGTGTAGAGCCCCACGGTATTTCAGAACCAAATGTCACTCGGATTCTTTGATACCCAGCTTGGTGTGCAAGGTATGGAAGGTATTGGTGAAATATGGAACTGCTTGGCCCCTCTCTTGTTGTAGTGTGGTCCATCTCATGTACTGGTCCTCATAGTTGCCAATAGGGTAATACTGTTCCTTTACCGCATCCACAAAAAAATCCCAAGTGGGATCGACCCCATATATTCCAGACTACTCTATGGAACTTTGCTCCCAGTAAGTTTCCCACCAATGTTTGACATGGGGGAGAGCCTTAAGGAGTGCGAAGGTGATCTTTTCCTTGTTTGAAAAATTATGAACAGAGAAATAACCTTCTAGCAGAGTTAACCATTTTTCTAGGGCTTCTTCATCTATTTGTCCTTCAAATACAGGAATATCAAAGTTAACTTGTACCTTGAAAGGCGAGGTGCCTCCAAAGTGGTTGCTTGATGAAGATGCACCTGATGCTATCAGTAGGCATTGAAGGATGTGGGAAAAATTCTCCATCATTTCGTCCCTCTGTCGTGTGAGAGCTTGCTCAAGCAACAGATTGATAGGATTGTCTGCTCCGTCATTTTTCTTTTCTTTCGCCATTGAGGGTTTCTTGGGTGTGCGAGAGCGATTGTCTTCAAGAGAGACCAGATTGAGACCCAACTTGCTATACTCGGACCTCGTCGGGTACATGCACTGAAAAAATGATCAAGAGCAGCCTGCTCTGATTCCACTGATCCGAATTATTTTCTGCACAAAGTGAGATCGGAGATATAATAAATAAATGCACAGAGATATCGCACATATTCAATAATATAACAGAAATGTATCAAAGATGCAACCATAAACATAGATATACAGTAATACACGATTTCTATTAATGAAAGAAATGTACAGAGACTATAAAAATACAGAGTGGAAGACTCGCTAGAATGGTGGCAGCTTATCTCTGAGAAGAGATGTGACGGCTACTCCCATTCGCAAGAAGATGATTACAATGAGGCTCTGAAGGCCTTTTTACAATAAACGGGAATGAAAAAAGTCGTAGACATCCAAAAACCTAACCCTAGGAGATGAAGCGCCAAAAGTCATGTGGGCCCCGTTTGGGTAAGTGAGTACATCAACTTCCCGGGGTCGTAACTTTTGCATACGATCTTCGTTTTAGGCATGTGATAGCTCGTTGGAAAGGTATCATCGAGGATATTCATTTTGGGGGATCAATCATTCCTTTGGCTATCATTGAGAACCTAGATCTAGAAAAACCTTCATTTGGACCCTCAAAATGGCCCCGAAAGTTAAAACCTGCTAAAAATAGTAAATTGCCAAAATTGCCAGAAAGTCGTTTTGAGCCATTTGGAAAAGGTGGGTGGCCACCAATATCCACCTGGATCATACCATCTGGATAGTGTGTGGCCTCTTTGTGGCTCGGGGGGCTAAGGGAGAAGTAGATTACCCATAGCGTTGGCTGGGAGGTACCGGTGTAGTCTCGACGGTCGGCGAGCGGGAGCGGCAAGGAGCGCGTGGACATCATTCGAGGCAGGTGATAAGGCAACGATATGATCTTTCATTGTAGAGTAGAATGCATTAAGACTTATGCTAAGGTCTGTAATTAATTGTAAATGGTTTGGGTTATTTTGTTTTCTTGATGGTCTCTGTGCTGAATGCAATCCTTGTGATTCCACTCTGCGTTTTATTTCACCTCTCAGCTACGGATTAACTGCCTCACATCCGAAATTTATCCCACAAATCAAGTATATTGGTGTGATTATTGTGCTGTATTCTGCTCTGGTTGCACAGGAATTTGTTCCTCTATCCTGCTTGATTTTTATGACGGAATTCATATGTTTGAGTCGAAACCTGAAGCGATATGTCTGAGTTTTTGACAGAATTTACATACTGAGACGCATTAATTTTTCGAACATATTGTAATGCATTTTATGTTAGAATTTTTTTTAATGTAATCTTATGTAGTGTAAATTTATGATCAAATTTCATTAAGGCGCCTTATGTTTAGAAATCTCATATCTGGATGCTGTAATTGTCCGATCGTTGATAACGCTTTTAATGTTGGAACTGGTTGAAAATCTATGCTTCTGTATTTCAGATTTCTTACCCAATTTCATTACAACCTCTAGATCATTCCAGCTGCCCATCCTTCTAAGCAATGTATAAATTGAAGAAAGGGTATGCTTCGTTCGGCAATGACGTTGTATCCTATAGTGAAGGTGGTTCCTTGAGTTAAAAGGCATGAATCGAGACTTTTAAACTCCTGTCCCTTTGCCTCTACTATCCGCATGAAAGCCCTTTAAATTTTTACCTCTATAATTAAAAAAAAAAAAAAAAAAATCATTTTCGCCCTGCAACTGTGTGGAACCATCTGTTTGCCTCTACCGCTGTAAATAAACACTAGCTACCTTCCGCCTCTACAACCTATGTTAACCTCTCTTAACTTCGCCTTTGCAATTCATGTAAAGTTGCCCTTCTGTAAACGTTGGATACATCCTACCTCTATGCATTTTTATTCAGTTAATACCTTTTAACCTTCATGATTCAGTTAATACCTCTGCACGTCATGATTCAGTTAATACCTCTGTGCGTTTTTATTCCCGGGGTATCTCTTTTTCTAGCAAATTCACCATTGATTCGACTGTCTGTTCCTTTCGACGCGTGGCAAAGTTTCCTTTAGGGGACTCAAAATTTCTTTATATCCGTGGCCTGTTACCCACGCATTCCCTTTCCTCACTTTACTGATAGCGCCTCCTAATCTAGAAAGGACTTTTAGCAATATTCTTTTAATAATACTACAACTATATTGTCAATTTCAAATGCAATAACTTTATTCATTGACTGTAATTTCTTAAATTGCAATTACTTTTTATGTATTACTAAGAATGGTTTTCAAGTTTTAGTGGCCAAAAGTTTTACTCTAATTATCGTTGGACAACCATTATTTAAATTATAGACAGCGAAACTTATGGACAATGTGGTTTTCTTGATTGTAGTTGACCTGCACTTTAAACAACGAAACTTTAATTGATAGCATCTTTAATGGGCATCAAGATAGTACAATATTAGTACCAAGTCTGATGCCGAGATCCCTGGGGTAAAAATGGTGATTTTGCAGGGACAACATTCTGGTATTGGCTCGTTAAAGGTATAGTGCATTTACCACGTTTCAGTCTGCTTGTATGCACTGGTGTATTGGCAAGGATGTTAAATAACTTTTACTTGACAGCAATCCCATCCTTATGGTGACACCGTTTTCTTTGATTATTCTTTATCAGTGTTTCAACTCCTTCATATAGGGTAAATTCCCAGCTTTATGTATTGGTTTACGGTGACCTATCCTTAGTTAATCTTGCTGCTTCCTTTTTACCTTTATCCCCTTGGATATTTACAGGTGTAGTAAAACTTTTATCCCTTGCCTCAGCCCTCAATTATTTATTAATACCTAAAAATAGGCCGATAAGTTATCCACTGTCTCGTATGTTTTTCACCCTTTTTCTCTATAAATTTATTTGGATAGATCTTAATATCGCTATTCCACCTTTATATTTTATTTTAACTTTAATTTATTCTAGCATGTTATATGGGGCATCGAAATTGCACATGATCTATCATAGTGTAGAGTTTCATTATTATTGGATGAAGGGTATGAACATGGTAGAACCTTTTTAGATATCTTTGCATGATTATGAAATGGTTTAAGACTTTTAAAATGATTATTATAATTAGATTGATGAAGTGTTTCTTTTATTAATAATAATAATAATAACAATTATTAATATCATTGTTACTATTATCCTTACCATTGGGATGAGGAATTTGTGTGTAAAGGTTATTAAGATATACACAATTTAATTCCTCGGACATTGCTGTATATATTCCCCATGATTATTAGTTAGTGATTTAAATTAGAATTTTTATAACAACAATAACATTTTAAGGTAAATTGATTTAGATGGAACTATGATGACTCTTGTAAAATTAAAATTCACAAAGGAAATTGTTTCAAGGTGGATTTAGATTGTACCTTATGATATTATGCGCTTTAGACATGCATTGCAGGGCTCGTAATGGAGGTTGGAATAAGCTGTGTTAATTTCCTTACTGGCTTTATTAATTGTCATTGTCTTGTAATGCGATTGTTATTCTTGCAAAGTTATTGTAACTTAAAATGAAATGGTGTTGTCATTTTATGGTAATGATATTGTAGTTTTATTGTTATGGATAACACATCGGATGTAATGTGATTGTTATTTTTGAAAAGTTAATGTGATATAAATGTAATGTGTTTATTATTTCATGGCAGCGTTATTGTAATTTTTATTGTTATTGATAAACATATATGGTGTAATGTCCTTGAATTAAGTACAATAAATTATTCTGATTTAGTAAATGAGGGTTGTTGTTCATTTTAAAAAATGTTGTACGCTTGTGTCGGAAGGGATGTAGACACCTCCATGTTGCTCAGAACAGTCGCTAGCCCTGAGACCTTAAATGGTCAAAATCGATGGGAACCTGGGCTTGAGCGTTGCTTATGTGTCCTAGAGGTCCTAACCATTGCAGGGTAGGATGGATGGGTAGTCGGTCTATTTTTGTCGGTTGATTGTCGTCCAATGCTTCCAGATGTTTGATGTCCCTCTTAGTTCGTTATGTCATTGTCGCAGTTGCTTGCATCGTATTCATCATTGTGTTGCGATGCAAAATATAATGTCTTTATTTCCCTTGCACACGCACACACATTGTTTTTGCACTTTCTAAAAAAAAAATTGCACTTGTTATAAGAGGTGGTCATCGTAACGAGGAGGTTCGTTACAACAACCAATGAGCATTGCATTCCACTTCCAATGAGTCAATCCCTTTCTTCTAAAGGAGAATGAGAGTAATGTTATTTTCATTTTTCGTAGAATTAGCCTGCTACGAAAAATCTATGTTGTTTTCCTGGGTGATTTCTTCATGCCCATGCAAAATTATATGATATGCCTTTAACTTTGAATTATCCATGATAGTAAGGGGGATTCCTTTCACAACAAGATTGAAACAATCCCCAAAACATGCCAATCCCCAACAAAAAAATTTGTTTTCAACCCCTTGATAGACTAATTGAAATAACAAGTCTCTATTCCCACAACTCCTTCTGAAAGCATATTATTTCTCCAAAGAAACATGTACTAAGAACACAAACTGAGGAACCTAGGCTTGTGCGATCGAGAGGAAGGCATTTTCACGCATTGATAAGATGATACAATCTGAATCTGCCTCCCCTGGATGCATATGTTCATAGTCGATGTTCCCACTTTATAACTCTACTCTTGGAACTTGAATATATTCACAATCTATATTTCCCACCCTCAAAACATAGGCCGAACCAAAAGGAGGGAAGAACCTAATATACCACCAGTGATACATTGTCCCATTTATCGATGAAGATCACACAAGAGGTCATTTAATTACCTCAATCCTATATTGATATGCCAAATGTGGGACCTACGAAAGCCACATTCCATCCATCCCTACATATCCTCCATTTGTTGATGCAAAATTATTATGAATTGGGTTGAGCTCCATTGATTAATTATTTTATGTGGGTAGCTCTTGGAACCCCATTTTTAATAATGGAACCACGACTCAATGATTATCTTGTTGATATTATGGTAGTTGTGGGAGGTATTAACCTCCATGTGTAACCTTTGGCTAGAATAGAATATTCTGCAAGCAAGAGAAACCCTAAGAAGATGTGTAGAAACCCTAGAAGACAAGGTGGCTCAGTAAAAGAATTAATATTAAAGTATTAGATTCTAAAAGGACAAGTTGGCACATGAAAGAGACAAGAACCACTATAAATAAGAGATAATCTATCTCATTTGTACACACACACTTCACACACTCTCTCAGTCAAGTTTGGCGCAAGTTTGGAGTTGCAGCTGCAAGGATGGAAGGTGGATCTTCTGGGATGGTTCTTGGTCTCTCTCTCTAGCACCATATAGCCTAAGATGTGCACTCTATCCTATAGTATCTCTTGGTGGTGTTCTTGGTGATGGTTCTTGGTGGTATTCTTGTTAAGTGCGACTGCAACTGCAATAGCCGCAACTGCTATAGCTGAGTATTGCTCTTGTTCTGTGGCTTTGAGAATTTCTATTTGGTGAGCTATCTTTGGAGAAAGATGAGCTCTCTTGGTTATCTATTGGTTCTAGTGTTGCTTTCAAAATCATTCTATCTAGAAAAGGTTATGGTGATCAGGGGTGGTTGCATGTCTATGGTTGGGTGAAAATAGTGATATTGTCTTTGGTAAAACGAGCACATGTCTTTAATTCTAATAGATGCGACATTAGAGAAATAGTTTGCTTCATTGTTGAGTTCCCTTTTGATGTGGTAAAAATAATTTTTTTTGAAATATTTTGTGGTTATCCTAATTCCATAAATGAGAGAACACAATTTTCTCTCCCCCGAATTGGCTTGATCCTTCAATAATATAATTACAAGCATTGAATCTCCAAGCACTGTCAAGGTTTTGATTCCTTCATCCTTGGAAATGATGAGGTTGCACCATAATGAATAGGATTCTATGAGATTGTTAGAGACATTTCCAAGCCCCAAAGCATAATGAACTACTTGGTTTCTTCTGAGATCATTAATACTAACCCCCACACCTTCCACCCTTGCTTCTTTGCATGATATTAATGTTAGTCAACAAAGATATATTATTTAGCATTTAAATGATTAGTTGGAAGAAAAGGATGAGTCCATCCATAATTTTTGTTGCATCAATATGAATCTTGTCGAAGAAATAAATTAAAAGGTACAAGTGATAAATTAAGGGAGGGGGTTTGAAGCATCCCTTGTTATTTTGACAGAGATTCTAGTCACATTGCTTGTATTTCAAAGAAGTATAAAGAACAAGTTACATGAATATGTGTGTTAATGAGATGGAATTAGAAACTTTAAAAATTTCATATCAAAAACTTATGAATGAAGTAGGAAAGAAGGAAGAGGCCCTTGACACCTTGCAAAAGGATATTTACTATTCCTTTCATATTACTTCCCCTCATGCACTATTAGCTAATAATGAATAATATTCCCTTGAGTTTGAGAATCACACTAAAGGTTTCATTTTCAGATTACTTCATCAGATGAGATATATAAGTGGTGGGATTGGTAAGAATGATTAAGGAATTATTAGTCCTATTGGGTATGAGCTAAGCCTAGCTGTGAGGGAAAGGCTTGAGAATTTCAAAGCTTCATTACCAAATGTAAGTCATATTTCTACCACTAACTTTCAAGGATCGACCCTTTCACCATTAGTTGATTTTTCCATTTATTATATCACATATCTTGAGTGTGGCACTTTAGATGATTATTCTACCATTAATTCATAGTAACCAAACCATAAACCTTTTTTTAGAGAGAACTTCTTGCTACACCTTTTGTTCAACCAACATCATATTATTCACCATCTACATCTCAGTTATATCAACACTCTAATCATTGTGATCAAAGGAATTAATCCATGTATAGGAATTCTTATTGGTATGTTAGCAACTCTTCATACGAGTCTTTAGAGAAGATGCATAAAAGGAAAAACCTTGGATTGGTACTGACTATGAGGCCTTAATATGGTTGGATCAATGATTGTTCATTACAACATATGAGCACTTGTTTGATGACTTTATTTCCACTTGTTTTATCCATAGCACAACATCACACAACTCATTGATTATTTTGATTGAATTGTAACAATAGAAACCGTCTTTGTTGAATGTTTTTTGATGATAACATCTAGTTATTTCTTTCCTAGCATGTGGTGCATGATTCGAATACCATCTTCTTGCATGTGGACTCTGTAGTGGTAGTGGGTATTTTGATCATCATGAGCGTATGGTCAATGTATTGGTTTGAGTGCTTGGAACATTCTTGTTGATCTTTGACATTTATCTGCAACTTCATCTAATCACTCTTAGCTTTAGCATGCTTCTTTGTCATCTACTATGTATAATTTTCTTTGACAACATGGAAGGAGTTTGGTTTCCTGCTCTAATTGTTCATGTTTTCGTAACTAATTTTTTACGAGGGTAATGTGGAGGTGTTTTGTAGGTGATGGATTCTCCATTAAGAGATTATTTTCACCTTGTTAGGGTTAGGTTGTAGTAGTCATTGTTGGTAATTTTTTGTATCACTATCTAAGTGCAAATTAAAGGGGGTTGTTGGGATGCAATTTTCACTTCATCAAATTCATCAAATAGTATTTGTCAAATTTACTTATTTGTGTCCCCAAGTCAAGTTCAAGGGGGTATGTTGGCATATTTAATGTAATATTGACTTGTGGTCTTAGTAGTTATAGCCCACATTAGTTGTTGTTAGGTGGGTCTTGGAATCACATTAGTGGTTATTAGTTGGGTTTTGTGGTCCCACATTTATGGGTTTGGGGTAAACTAACTAAACCCCTCTCCTATATGTATTTGAGAACTTGCCTAATTTTTAATCACTTGAAGATGTAAGATATGAATTGATATTATTGTTAAGGGTTGAGTTTATTCCCGAGAGGGTTATGCACTATACAACAATGTTCTTGTTCTTTTGTGTGTTTGATTATCTTTATTTTATCATGTGTTTATTATCAATTCTTGGTTTTATATGAATGAAATATAAAACCATATTTTCTAACCAACACAGGTCCATCTTAACCTCGGATCTATTAATAACTAATTATAAATCTCATGGTGCTTAAAATATCAAAGTTAAGATAGAGCTATGTTGGTTTAATTTATTATTATTATTGTTGTTTTTTTTTTTTTCATTTTTACAGTGCTACATATTTCATTTGGTTTTTATTAGTGTTTTGTATTTTATGTTACATGTATTATCCATATTGGGTTGTAGATGCACTAAGAGTAAAATGCAACAACCATGGCCTTTGGAGCAATGTCACTAACAATGTAGCTAAGTAGTTTCTTGTTGATATTCACTCCACACAATAATATTAATAAAAGAAAATTCTTCCAAAGTTACGTCAAAATCATGCCCATTACATCAAGGGAGACTTTCAAAATGAACTTCCAATGGAATTTCATAGGAACCACCTTCAACTTTCTATCCAAACTCAATGGTAACAACATTGAAATCAATGGTAACTGGGGCAAATTTTTGATAGGAATATTGGATTTGGACTTTGATTGGGATATTATGGACTCACAAAATCCCTATGGTAGGAAGCTAGTTCAATCAAGGCCACCATGAGGCAGTTAGACATAAGATAATGAGTAAATAAAAGGAACACATAATTAACAAGGATACAGATTCACTACAAATTGTCAAGCTCTTCTCCTCGCACCATTGAAAATAAACTCTCTTGTTGGTCCCAATGAGGCACAACTCGGGTTGGTTGTTGTGCCATTGAGTATTCTGGAGAATGAAAATAACTCTGATTTAGGGAGCAACATTCCCATTGTTGGTCTTTATTCCTTCGTGCAGTACTTGGATGCAAAGACTAGTGGGACATTGCCTTGAGCAATGATGCTCATTTCGTAAATTCGCCTATTCTTAGATTATTTATCTTAAGACTTAGATCTATATCATTCAAATTTTATAAATATATGAGAAATACAATGGTGATAAATGGTTTGTAAATGTGATTATCATGTTGTTACATTATTAAATGTATTATTTATGATTTATTATGTTACATGTAGTGTTGTTTGATATCGGTGCATTGTGGGTGCTTCCACATGTCCTTCACTTAGATRTACCCCCCAWAATTGARCATATATGCAAGCAAAATTTTGTACTTMAATTTGTTTGAGTTTTGTAAAGAAATAAATTTTCCTAAKTTTTGTAAGGAKTTATAACCTACAAAATAATTGAAATRTCAATGTAACATGATGTTCAAATARTAAAATTACYTWCCCAATTACAATAAGAAAACTTTGATAATTTGGAAGAAGMATGGTGTAACAAGTACCATATAAACTTTGATATTGATCATACTTTGATATTTAKGGTGAGCTACATCTCTCAAGATTTTAATRKAATATTTATGTATAATTGTGGTCATGCTTGGTGAAGGTGRAAGTAGGTAGTTGTTTGGAACATCTGGCTCTTGAGCACCACCTAGATTAATAAAAATTTAAGCCTACTTTTCATATCAATGAGAAAGTTTGCAATTCTCATACTATATTTGTATGATAGTTTTTGTTTTAAATCATAGAAATTGAAATGTGCACATTAATATAAAAAATGAAAAAAAAATTAAGCCTACTTTTCATATGAAAGTTTGCAATTCTCATATTGTATTAGTATGATATTTTTTGTTTCTAATGGTACAAATTGAAATGTGCACATTAACATAAAAGAATAACAACGAGTTAAAGGAATAACAACAAGGAGAAGAAAAGAAATCACAACATTTAGGTTTTTTATAACAAAATAAAATTCTATATACAAACCTCAAATTCATTTTTTTTTTAACATTAAGAATATTAAACAAAGCTTTTTTATACACAAACCTAAATTCTTTTTTTAGATTAAAAATATTAAACTGAAAATTAAGAATATTAAATTTATTGTTTAAAAATTAAAAATATATATTTTTTAAATTAAAAAATATTAAATTCAATTTGTTATGATTAAAAATACTAAACAAAGCCCTTCTATACACAAACTTCAAATTCATTTTTTGAATATTAAGAATATTAAACAAAGTGTAGCATATTCACGTACCATATTACATATGATGTTTCATATGAGTGGATTGACAATAAGACCGCCTGTTCTTCATGTCCACCAATTCAACTCAAGACTGTATATTTAAACCAATTCCAGTAAATATAATCAGAACTTGCGATGTGGAAAAAAAACTCGCCATGTGGGGAAAAAAATAGAAGTAGAGTCCAAATACACACGAGTAAACCTACTGCACATTGACTGTTGCGGTAGGTGGATAATAATTCGTGGGATCTGAATACACAACATTGAATGTTGTGGTAGGTCTCTATTATCCACCTACAATAGCATTCAATACTGAGTAATAGGATGGATATTGGCCTGCTGACTCTACTCAAGTATGAACCCAAATAGAAGGCCTGCCATTGTCAATGGGTTCCTCGGTGTCCAACCAATAACAAGCATCACAGAGTACAAGCTGGCAAGAACATAAATCAAATGGAAGAAGGTATATGGACAAGTAAGGATTGCCTCTGTAAAAAGGTTGGGAGGGACTATATATGCAGTGATTATGGAGATGAATCTAAGAAGAGCCTCTTAGAGAGAGAGTCATTTCATTCCACTTCCAATGAGTCGATCCCTTTCTTTTGAAGGAGAATAAGAGTCATGTTATTTGAATTTTGCATAGCACTAGCCTGCTACGAAAAATCTATGTTGTTTTCCTGGGTGATTTCTTCATGCCTGTGCAAGATTCTACGATCTGCCTTTAACTCTGAATTATCCTGATAGTAAAAGGGAATATGTTCACAAAAAGATTGAAACAATCCCAAAAACAAACCAATCCCAAACAATTTTTTTTATTTTCAACCCCTTGACAGACTAACTAAAATAACAAGTCTCTATTCCCACAAATCCTTCCTAAAGAACATAATTTCTCCAAATAAACATGTACTAAGAACAAAAACTGAGGAACCAGTGATTTTGCAGTCGAGAGGAATGCATTTTCCCGCATTGAGAAGATGATACAATCTGAATCTGCCTCCCCTGGATGCATCTATTCAAAGTTAATGTTCCCACTCTATACCTCTACTCTTGGAACTCAAATAGATTCACAATCTATATTTCCCACCCTCAAAACATAGGCCGAACCAAAAGGAGGGAAGAACCTAATATACCACCAGTGATACATTGTCCCATATATCGACGAAGATCACATAAGAGGGAATTTAATTACCTCAAGCCTATATTGATATGCCAAATGTGCGACGTAGGGAGGCCACATGCCCTCAATCCCTACATATCCTCCATTTGTTGATGCAAAGTTATTATGAATTGGGTTGAGCTCCATTGATTAATTATTGTATATGGGTAGTGCTTGGAACCCCATTTTTAATAATGGAACCAAGA
>ML789947.1:378022-404814 GCA_009831015.1 Picea engelmannii
TCATCTTGTACTTGAACATTTAAGTGGGGTAAAAGGAGGTTGCCCCCTTGAAGAGGCTTATTATCTGAAATTATCTCTTTTTCAAGGCGTTGAGTACTTTTCCTGAGGTTTTTGTATGCTATATTGATGTTTGGTTCTTAACATAACATAATCTCATCTTCCTATGATACCCCATAGTTTTAATTTACAAACTACACCTAATTCAAGGCCTCGAATTGGTCTCCCTTGCTCATATTGATAACCAGATTCCAGAGCATATTACATTCAACCTCTACAATGACTATTTTCCTCTTACATTGGATAAGAGTGCTCATAATTGTTACAACTTGAGTTACTGTCTATTGTTCATTTTCATGAATTTTCTTTTGAGATGAAAATATTGATTTTCTGTTTCCCTGAATGGAATCTTCGTGATTTCATAACACTCTTCTAATCTCCTTCAACCCCCTATAATGCATAATAAGTCAATGAAAATTAGGGACTTCTTACCACTTGAAAGTAATCTAATCATTGAGCTACACAAATACATTGCAAATCCCTTTGTTCCAATGAAGAGATCAAATAGTCCACCAATACTCCAAGACAAAGGGTCTTGGACAAATTCATAGAGTGGAAAGAGGGAAATACTCTACCCAAAGAGAGAACAAACAAATCAAAAAAACTTGGAGTGTACTTATAAAACAATACCTTTGAAATGTTAGGACTTTCATTATTTCTACTAGAAAATGCGTGGATGAGCTTTAACCTAGGATTTTAATCTTATCTGACAACTTTATAAATCGAAACATTTTCTTGAAATGCCATTCATGGATGCTAAAATCATTTTTTCCTTGGTTTTGTTTCAACTCTTTGTCCATATTTAGATTCCTATACATGGACATATTACGAACAATGAATCAGACCAAACCAGGTTTTAACATCAGTGCACAGAGTCCATCTAGACTTCGTGCATATTTCATATGGACTTCATGCCATTCGTACAAAGTTCCACATGGTATTTGTACAATTGAAAACACTCTTGGAACTATATTAGAAAACACTCCTGGAACTATTTCTTTAAAAATTCATTAAATGTAATAAAGAAAAAATATAAAAAAGTGTTCAATTGGATAAGACTAGAAAAGCTCTGAGAAACTTTTGTCACCCACAAGAAACTTGGACAATCCTAAAGACCTCAAAATCTTTTCAAGTTTTTATCTTATATGATAAATCTTGAAGTGCATGCCTTTGTGGTTCTAGAAGCTTCTCTTTACTCCTTCCTAAACTAGTGGTGCTCTTCTATGTCCATGCAAAGTCCAAGAGGCTTTGAATTACTAAAAATATGTACAAAATCTTCCAAGAGCACTAGAGCAAACCTTCCTATGTTATTCCTTGTCACAATCAATTTGTCTTGTGTAAACATTGTTTCACTATACTTAGACTTGCCTACCTTGGATGTCATGGCACACTATTAAAATTTTGTCTTCTCCCATAATTAGGTTTCTCGGTTGTGATTCAATTTAATCCTTGGAAATCCTTTAGCCAATTTATAAATGCACATACACATATCAATTCAATATTACAATGGAAATAAACATGCATGCACAACAATTTCCCCAAATCACTACGACAAATATTTAACAAGTTGCATGTTTTACACAATTATTTTGATACAATTATACAATTAATCATTCAAACACACAATTCTCAAATTATTAGCTTGTTACATAGAAGAAAATATCAAAATACTTATAAAAGTCTTCTACATGTATATAATTGGAATTTCTTCTAGTTATGTCATCTTTTTTATACTCATAATGCTAATTCCATACATTTGGCATGGTTTCCTCCTAATTTACATAATAAAGTCTAAATTATGGACTATATAGCATGAGTTGATGGATGGCACAACCTTAGAAATCTACACATAATTCCTAGACAACCCAAAAAATATATCTTGAATATAATCATTCATCAATTTATGCTCATAACATTTACTCAAATGGAAAATACAATAATTAATTCTTGTAACTTAAATATTTAAGATAGAAATACTTAGTTGTTATAACACTTAAGGAAATATCTCCATAGGTTCATTTTTCCTCGCAACCATAGGCACCATCTCATGTGTGTGCCACCTCCAAGATGGGAATGAAGCAACAAGGGTGAATATGTTAGCTTGATCACTCCCACATAAACCAAACCTGATTTTCAATATAATTGGGATTTCATCTTTGAAGGATAGAGCTCCAAACAACTCAACCCATAACACTGGCCAAGTAAGGAAAATTATCTAATATGCTATATTAGTATGTTTCTTAAACCTATAAAGACATGTTTTTTTTTAATTTTATTTTTATCTTCATTGAATAAGTTCTTAGTGAATCAACATAGGTAAAATCATAGCCCATTTATAAATGATTATATCCTTATCCTAGACTTGGTGATTTGTGCCTCAACCCTCATGATTGAAAAAACCTAACTCTCCAACCTCACTTATTAGACTTGGCTAGCTAAGACAAACTGAAAATTGCCATTATTAAGTGCCTAAACTTCATCATGCTCAACCAAGCTTGAATGTTCCACCTAGAAAAGCACTATACTATAATCAATAGCCATACTTAACCTTCTACCTCTATGTCTCTAGTTAAGGTGTTTGATCCATCTAACTTCAACATGCCTTTTTCAAAGGCATATCACATTCCACCTTTGCCAAACAAATCGATTGTAGATCTCATTAAGTCCAAACTTGGGCTAGGCTTGTAGACGTGGATGAAGAGTATGGGGAGAGGAGGTATTGTAGTAGTTAACATTTTTTTCTCATTTAAGAACAAATTATATGACTTGAATATGTATTTTTTCTCCCTTCTAATGCAAAAATATTATTGGCCCCACATTCATTGGGTTGTTGGCTTCACTTTGAGCATATTGAGCATATTAGTTAGTTGTTAATACATGCCTATGCCTTTAAGTTATCTCATTCAAGCCACCCCATACTTATCAGAATACAATAAAAAATTTAGATGTCATTTCTTCAATATATGCCTATGCTTTCAAGTTTTTAAAAATATATAAAGTATTTTTTCGACTACTTGTTGTTTTCTTCAATTTATACTTTTATGCCTTAAAGTTACTTTATAACTTATGTTTTTGTTTATTTGTTTTTTTATTCAAAATAAGCTTATTCCTTGAAGTTATTCTTTAGTCTAGGCCACCCCATACTTTTGAGAATAAACTCACAAATTTATTTGTAACTTTCTTTAATATATGCCTATGCCTTGAACTTGTTTATACCTTATGTTTTCATTTCTTGTATTTTGAAAGGATGGATTGAGGTGAGCCGTTGGGATGCGAGTCTCTAAATATAACTCACAAACACTCGAGGCTATCCAATGAATGAATAAGAGGGAACCCTAGTTCAAGAGAGACACTTAGGTCGTTAGAGATGGTAGGGGAAGCTAGTGACAAAAGGCAGTCTAGTGGAATGAGGATATTATCAAATGAATCAGTCAATAAAGCATAGGGACAGAGTGCCCAGGATACAGTTGGGGATTCAACCTATTTAAATAGGTTGAACATAAATACCCCCCACTCTGGAGAATGTAGAGACCCCATCACATCAACAACATATGTTTGGTAAATTTCTTCTATTTTTGTATTTTATTTTTTTGTCTATTTTTTATATGTTTTTATGCTTTTTATCTGTTTTTGTTCAATGTTGTGAATATTTTCAATTGTTTCTTTGTGTAGAGGATCAATTTTATCAGGGGGGCGATAATGAAAGAGAGAGTGAAAATCAGGCAGAGTCCAATGTTCATGAAGAGGGTGAAGGTGGACCAAGGCAACGTTATCAAGAAAATGAAGATTACACCCCTATGACCACCTATCCCTCGGATGCTAGTGAACAGATTCCTTGGGAAGGAAATGTTGAAACAATGACGCTTCAATGATGTTCATCCCATCATGCTAAGCTTGAGAATGATCTTAGACATATGGCTCTCCCAACAAAGAGCAAGCAAAGCTTGGAGATCATTTTGCATTCTTTGCAAAAAAAAATTAATGTATATCAAAACCTTGGGCCAATGTCTGATACCTTCATAGATTTGATGAGGAGACAGAAGTAAGAGGTGATGGGCCTTGATTTCAAAAGAGGAGACAATTTCAAAAGAGGAGACAATTTCAATGTTTAATTTCAAGGAAGGTCCAAAGCGACCGATGTTGAAGGTGCAGTATTTCAAACACCCAAACACTGTAGGACATCTCTATGACAGATTCTTGGCAGCATATGGGAGGTTTCCATGGAATGATGAGGTACCATTTTACTTTGCTAGACTTTTCTATGCAGAGTTTGTTTCAGGCATGCACCCCGATTATACAAGCCTACCATCTTGATATTATGGGGTTGGTAAAGGTATAACATATAATCGAAAAGGGGCATATCAAGATGCATCATTGTCGAGGCCTCCACCACCTTTTATATCTCTCCAAAAAAGGGAATTTGCTTCACATGAAAAGATGTAGGCCACTTCAGAAGGTGGAAAGGAGGTGAGGACTGCAATCGAAGATAATTTAGAATTTGTTTTGTATGGTATTGACGTTGGTTTGAACCAACAGAGGGTGCAATCTAATGCTTGGGAGAGTTATGTTGACAGGACGGATAAGGATATAGATTCCATGAGTGTAGAAGAATTACAGGCTTATGCAAAATTTTGTCGCAGTGGATGGAAAGAGTTAATTAGGCATGATGAATCAGGCATTGGACCGATATGTGTCTTAGTTTGTAAATTTTTCATGCATTCATGGATAGTTTTCTTTTTATTAGATCTAGATACATATCATTGCATTATTAGAAATAATTGATGTGTTACATGTTCAGTAATCGCAGTTTCTTCAAATGTTAAATGATTCCTCATTAAATAGGAGACTTGATTCATCGTTTTTAAATTTGGATGCAATGAATCAAACATATTTTTAAAAATATCCATATCTACACTTTAGTTGTATAGTTTCCACACCTTGTTGAAGAATCAATCCAACAAATTTATATCTTTCCATTAATGTGAACACATTTATCTAAAATTCAAAGTTTCTTTGTTCACAATTTCCCTTGCCATCTCCCAACACATTTATAGGTTTATCTCAGTTGTCATCGCAAATGTTGGGGGAATTTCAAGAGGGGGTGATATTGAGGTTGGCACATCACATGTATTGCATTTTTCAAAGTTTAAAACTATGATATCAAGTGTCAATAATTTAATTTTAACTCATCAAAAAATATTTAAAAATGTTATTTATGGAAGTAGATGCCTTAATGGACATATGCGAATTTCAAATTTTTTATAGTCCAACTTGGAGAAGAGAGTTTTAGATAGAATGCATGAGAAGGATGCATCCATACCGGAGAAGGACGCGTCCATACCTGATGATGCATAGGTCATGTATATGTACATTGAATTTGTAAGTTCTAGTTTGTTTTTATGAGGACTTTATTATATGCACATGAATGCTTAAATTTATTTTTCTACTTTTTTGAAATTTTATGGGTTACATTATAGATATGCACATGATGTTATATCCTTGTATTTCTTTCGTCCATGTCAATGGTTTAGAATAATATATACTTGGGATTTAGACATAGATACATGTACTATTCTTAATGCATTTGCGAGATCTATTTTTTTCCTTTCGAAAGATGTGCAGAACAACTTTTTAGGTCCCCTTTTTCTTTCATTTTGAAAGATGTGTAGAACAAATCCAATATCCTTTGCCTACATTTATTTTTCAAAAAGAGTTCAACATTATTTTTAAAACCATGGCTTATTTGTAGTTGAAATACACTTGTAGAAAAATTGAAGTTTTGGTTGATCAAATAAAATTAATATCATTTTCCTACATTTCTTTTGCAAAAAGAGTTCAACATTATTTTTAAAACCATGGCTTATTTGTAGTTGAAATACACTTGTAGTAAAATTGAATTTTTGGTTGATCAAATATTCCTTGTATAATATTCTAATTAAGCATTTTTTATTCATTGAAGGGTTAGTCAACCAGTCCCTATATAAATTTACCATCATTTAAAATGGTATATATTTGGGGAAAGAATGGGGAAGGTTCAACTATCCCTTATTTCTTTGAGTATTGTCTTGAACTCTTCACTAATTTTGTACCAACCATGAACTAACTCTTTTAGATTTAAAAAGAATGGGGAATGTTCAAACCACCCTTTATTTCTTTGAGTATTGTCTTGAACTCTTCACTAATTTCTTACCAACCATGAACTAAGTTTTCTAGATTTAAAAATATGCTAAAAATATGCTAGATACATGATCTTATCTATGTTTAGACCATGATGCATGAATTTTTGAAAGAGCATATTATTATATGAGGACATCTATCCCACAACTGAAAAATGAAAGATTTAGCTTCTTGGAAGAATGGCGTAATATGGAGATTTTTGTTTTCTGCATACAACGAAGTGAAATTATTCTTGGGGTATTGTCAATCTCTTAAATTGTTTCTTATTAACCACAAACCAACATTCCTAGATTTATAAATATGTTGTACATGATTGTAGTATTGTCAAACTTTTAACTTCTTGCTTACTAACTACCAACTGACGTAGACTGTATCGGCCCTCGGGTCAACAGTCCGCTACAGGATCATTCTATATGCCCTTGAGTCGGATCGGCTCTATTGATTCCCACTGGAATCTGCAAAATTATCAATTCACAAGTCTTTTTCGGCAACTCGCAATCTCGCAAGTTCGCGAGTTGAGACTCCGACTCTTCCTCCTCCAAATCTGCAATACCTGAGATCACGAAATGATTATGGCTCCTTCTCCGTCAGCACCTTCCTCGCATGACCACTAGCTAGGATATGCACTAGCACCTTTTGCCTCTCACGCTTTCGCGAGTTCAAAAGTCCAACCTTGGCACCTTCCTTTCCCAAACCCCCGAGAGGTGAGACTTGACTATTCTCCTCTTATTCTCGCTTCTCGCAACTTCGTGAGTCGAAGGCTTGAAATTTTGTTCCCTTATCTTCCAAGTCCCCGAGACGTGAAAGGTCAGTGGGCGTTGGCTTCTCCAAATATGTGACGTGTGTCCATCGGTCTACCTCCCGGGCCCACTCTGCGGTTCTACCACGTGTCTCTTCTATGAAATCTTGGCACTTTGCGACTTCGCTTCTCGCAACTTGAAGCATCCAAATTTTGGGCTCTCACCCGGCGAACCTCCGAGTTCGCGAGATCCTTTGATCTCTGCCACCTGTCCTCCCTCGATGGATGGCTTAGATTACTTCGCAACTTCTCTTCTCATGACTTTGGGACTTTCAGGATGAAAGTCTCGACCCTTTAACCTCCAATATGTCGAAATGGCGAAATTCTAACATGTCGTCTATGCGGGTCCCACATAGAACTTCCCGCCTTTTTTGGAGTTTCAGATCTCGCGACTTCGCGATTCATGATGTTGAACTCCCAACTCTCAAACTCCCGAAACCCCAAAATGGTCAATGAAGTCTGACCTTTGTGTCGGCGATCATGCCACCTGTCCGCTCTGTGATGAACGGTCACGATCTTCTCGTGACTTTGCCTTTCGCGAAGTTGATGGACTTCTTTCTTTGAGCCCCGATGTCCAAATCCTTGATAGGGAGGATCTCGTGACACATGTCCTCCTTCCATCGAACGTCTTAGATTCCTTCGCTATCTCGGGACTTCGCCTTTCATGATTTCACGAGTCTCGCTACAAAAGTCTCAGCTCTTCACCTTCCGAAACCCTGAGATGCGAAATATGTAAGTGATCTGACGGCCCTGTTGGCCCAGATCCTACAGTTCTATTCTCCTGAGATTTTCACTTGCCAATGCTACCGTAACTTCCCTACTTATCTGCGAGATCTGATAGCTTCTGGAACTTCGCGAATCCTACACGGAGGACTCCAACCGTCAATTTCCTCCTTGGTGATTTTTGCGAAATGAACAAAGTGTTTTTTCGCAAAACTTGTCTACCAGCAAACCAAAGTGGCTGCGCCTCCTTCTAATACTTTAAGGCACTAAAGCTCCTAAGCTTTCTCCAACTCTGAGTCTTAAAGAAGACTCCCGCACGCACTCCTTGTAGTGACTCCTTCGATTACTTCAACGAATTTGAAATCCTTCGACTCTACGCACTCCCTGCAACAATAGTCCTTCAACAATTTCTCAGGTTCACTAACTCTGAAACTTTACTCGCATGTGCACACCTTGCACGGCTCCTGTGCTCAGCTTGCACTTATGCGAGAATGAGAAACAATATTATCTCTCCTCAGCTTGCAGAGACGAACTCTGTCCTCCGTCAATGCACACCTTGTAGACAATTTTCACTGCACTCCTTGCAGGAAAACTCTTGCTCAGGCAGAGAAACAATTGAACCTCATTCTCTATTCTCCCTCTCTTCAAATTTCAGACATTAACATGAAATCATACATTCACATATCAAAGAAAATGTATAACAAGGGATAAACATCCATGAGCATAACATTCACAATGCATACATAGAGAACAAATACGACACCATGTATTTGAATCAAAGCTCTTTCTATTAATTCAAATCTCTGTACATGGGTGTTTTCAACTACAACTCTCTGCTCTCTTCTCTATGCTCTATTGGTCATGTTGCTCTTTCTAATCTTACAATGATACAAATGAGGGTGTCTATATCTATTTTCCCTCTACTCCTAAAACTGTCTAATCTAAGAATTCAAAGCTACCTACTTACATAAATGTCTCCTAGTCCTTCAGACGAGAGTGGGATGCTCAAGGTCTGATTACAAATCAAGAAGTATGCCTCTCCTTAACTATTACATTTATGTTTGGCGCATCCATATTCAAAAAATTTTAAACAATTCATCATGTGCCCAAAATGCATTGGTGTGTTCCCCATGCTCGCTTGACGTTGGCGATGCTCCTGCATCATACTCCCTCGCTTGAAAATTTTCATGGCTCTTGTCCATGAGCTCTCGCATGGTCTTTCCATTCTTCTGGATCTGTGCTTCATTCTCTTAGCTGGCATCTTCAACTGGATGTCCCTTCCACTTGACCAAGTATTCAAAGTATTCCTTTCTCCTGGTCTTCTTGGTAACTCTTTTGTCCAGTATGCTTTCCATCTGTGACTTCTCTGCAACAGGCATTTGTTTTGTCCACTGGACCTCTAGTTGTTCATCACTTATTCCCGCTTGCTCATCTTTGTATGGGTACAAATCTGAGACATTGAATATCGGAGAAATTCCGATCCCATTGGGTAATTCAATCTCATAACCATTTGTCCCAAATTTCTTCAAGACCTTACATGGTCCGATTTTCTTCATCTTGAGTTTGTTATATGTCCCCTTCGGGAACCTCTCCTTTCTCAAATGTGCCAGAATCAAATCACCAACCTCAAATTGAAATTATCTCTTGTGTTGATCTACTCTGTGCTTATACTCTTGGCTTGAGTTCTGCAATCGCTCCTTCACATGGATGTGAAGTTCCTTCATCACTTCTGCGAAATCCTCTGCACTAGCACTTCTAGTTGCATTATGTTCTGAATCCCTTAGTTCAGATACTCCTCTTGGTTGCATCCTGTAAACAATTTGGAATGGAATCTGCCCTGTGCTTCTGTAGATTGAATCATTATAAGCATCTTCTGCCTGTGGCAGAATATTGTCCCACTGGCTGTGGTGTTCTATCACCAAGCTCCTTAACAAGTCTCCCAAGATTCTATTCACTGCTTCTGTCTGTCCATCCGTCTGAGGATGATAAGCTAAACTAAATGACAAGTTAGTTCCCAGCTTCTTCCATAAGGTTCTCCAGAAGTTTCCCACAAACTTAGTGTCTCGATCTGAAACTATGCTCCTTGGTAAGCTGTGAAGTCGAATGACCTCTTTGAAAAATAGGTTCGCAATGTGAGTTGTGTCACTGGTTTTCTGACATGGAATGAAATGTGCCATCTTGGAAAATCTATCCACTACCACAAAGATTGAGTCAAACCCTCTTTGTGTTCTCGGCAACCCCAATATGAAGTCCATGCTAATTGCATCTCACGGCCTGTCAGGTATGGGAAATGGTTGATAAAAACCTGCATTCTATCACTTTCCCTTCGAATGCTGACAAATCCTGCATCTGCCCACAAATCTTTTGACGTCTTCTCTTATTCCTAGCCAATAATATGACACATTCAACTTTGCGAACGTCTTGTCATGACCAAAATGTCCAACCAATCCTCCACTATGTTTCTCCTTCAGCAAATTCTTTCTCATGGAGAATTTTGGAATACAAAGTTGATTACCCTTAAACAATAATCCTTCCTGGATCATGTATTCTGTCCATTGGATTTTATCCCTGAGAATTGGATTCTCAGCTGCTTCATATGCCTCTTTAAAATCTGGATCATCTCTGTACATGTCCCTAAGATCATCAAAACCCAATGTTTTGACTTTGAACTCCTGCAACAACAAACATTTCCTACTCAAAGCATCGATAACTTTGTTAGCAGTTCCAGAAATATTCCTAATTTCAAAAGTAAAATTCTACATGTATTCAACCCATTTAACATGTCTTTGATTCAACTTCTCCTATTGAGTCACAAATTGCAATGCATGATTGTTGTTATACAAAACAAACTCCTTGGGAAATAAGTAGTGTCTCCATTTTTTCAATGCCTGAATAATAGCATAGAACTCCTTGTCATACGTGGAGTACTTCACTTTCTCTTCGTTCAGCTTCTTGCTGAAGTATGCTATCGGCCTGTCTTCTTGACTCAAGACTGCCCCTATTGCAAATCCACTTGCATTGCATTTCACTTGAAATCTCTTTTGGAAATCAGGCAACACCAGAATTGGTTGTTCCGTGATTTTCCTTTTCAACAAATTAAAACTCTTCTCAGCTTCTTATGTCCAGTGAAAAGATTTTTGTCTCTTCCTCACTGCGTCCATCATCGGTGCACTAATTCCACTGAAATTCCTAATGAATTTTCGGTAGAAACTAGCCAATCCATGAAAACTTATCACCTCAAAGATATTCTTTGGTGATGGCCAATTCTTGATCACCTCCACCTTATCTGGATCCATCCTCAACTTATCTGCAGAAATAACAAACCCCAAATAAATGAGCTCTGTCTTCATGAATGAGGATTTCTTCATGTTTATCAGTGGCTTCTCTTGTTGTAACCACTTCATCACTGTAGCCAAATGTTTCAGATGCTCTGCCTCTGTTTTACTAAAAATCAGTATGTCATCAAGATACACAATGACAAATTTTCCGATGAACTCCTTCAGGGCTTTGTTCATCAACCTCATGAAGGTACTTGGCGCATTCATTAAGACAAATGGAATAACAATCCATTCATACAATCCTTCGTTAGTCTTGAAGGTTGTCTTCCATTCATCACCTTCTCTCATACGAATCTGGTTATATCCACTTTTCAAATCAATCTTCGAAAAAAATTTGGCCCCACTCAAGCAATCCATCAGATCATCCGTCCTTGGCAATGGAAATTTGTACCTGATGGTTATCTTGTCAATTTCCCTCGAGTCAGTACACATCCTCCAACCTCCGTCTTTCTTCGAACTGAGCACTGTCGGAACAACACATGGACTCAAGCTTTCTCTCACCAAACCTTTGTCCAACAAATCTTGAACTTGTCTTTTGACCTCTTCATTCTCCTACGACATCAACCTGTACGCTGCTTTGTTTGGTAAACTAGCTCCAGGTATCAGATCAATATGATGACTCACACTTCTGATTGGTGGAAACGAACGAGGTAGTTTGTCCACTACTATGTCAGCAAACTCTTCCAACAGTTTCTAAACCTCTTCTGGTAAATCATCTACCCTTGTGCTGGTTAAAACAATATTTGGCTTCTTGACCATAATGAATTGTGGTTCCTCCTTCTTCTTAACCTCTGTAAAAAGTTCCTTCCCACTCATGAGAAGTACAGTGTTTCTTACTCCAGGATTCACCTCCTTGTCCTTAATCAGCAACAACATGTGAGTTCTCCCATTCTTCTCTAGGGTGTATGTGTTCTTTCCGCCATCATGAATCACATTCCTGTCATATTGCCATGGTCTATGCAACAATAGATGACAAACATCCATGGGAATAACATCACAGAGTATCTTATCATTACATCCTACCATCTTAAATTCAACTAAACACTGTTTAGTGACATTTACCTGATGTCCTTTTTGCAACCATGAAACTCTGTATGGGCTTGGATGATCAATCGTCTCCAGCTCCAGTTTTTCTACCATCTCCATAGAAACGAGATTATCTGTGCTACCACTGTCCACAATGACTTTGCATAGCCTGTCCTTGGTCTTGCAAGCAGTCTGAAAAAGACTGTTCCTTTGCACTGGATTTTCCACCTCCTTCTCTGGTGTTAAGAGAACGTTTCGCATCATTGGCGCAGCCGCACCCTTGGGCCCGTCTGCTCACACAGGATCTTCTTCTTCTCGGCCTGAAGAACTCTAAGGTTCTTCTATTTTCCTATCAGGAAATCTACACCCCACAGATTCTCTTCTACGTGATCCCCTTTTCTTTATTTATCGTAGGATCAGAACTCGCAGCTTCGCAAGTTCACTTTCAATCACTGGGCTCTCGAACCCCCCAAGACCTGATGGTCAGTCAACACTGATTTGCTCTTACCTTGTCAGGACGTATGCTCTATCACAATTCGCAACTCGCGATATCAAACTACTTGCCTTACCGACTTCCGATACCCAACACGCCGAACTCCGATGCACATGTGAGTTGTCTCCTCGATCCCCGTCACTTCTATCGGGAATTCAGGATTCGCGGGATCGCGAATCCTAATGCCAAAGGTTTCGGGACTTTGCCTTCCCCAAACTCCGATACGGTGACACCTATCCTCCACTACTTCCCCGTTGGGATATCGCGTTTGGTGATTTCAAGCTGCAAAAGTTTCCTGCCTTCGAAATCCTCGATGCTCAGAACCCCGACTCATTCGAATCTCCTGACACGCGTCCCAAATGGTGGACGGTTCTGGGCTTGTCAGGATATCGTGGATCGCGATATCGTAATTCCTGATGCAATCCCTTGCAGCTTCGACTCACAAATCCCCGATACACGATATCACGTGTAGATCCGACGGTCCTTGTGACTTGGATCGACGGCTCTGCCCTTCCTGAGCTTTAAACCTTTCGGACCTTCTTGCCGTAACCTCCTTGCACCTCCGCAAGATCCAACGGCCCCTGGAACTTCGTGAAATATCCTTAGAGGATTTCGACCATCCGTTCTTCCTTTGATGATTCTGCGAAACGATTTCGTTCCCCTCCACAAAACTCATCTGCCTGCTCGCAAGCCTGCGACGCTCCCTCAGACTTTCAATAGCAGCTTCCCCGCGCTTATCCTTCAATGAATTTGAAGGCCTGCTCCTCCTGAGCTTTTCCACGACTTCAAGTCTCTTAGAAAAAGAGAACTCTTTGCACGCACTCCTTGCGGCAACCCTTTCAACAACGTCTAAGCATTGAAGTCACTCGACTCTGCGTACACCTCCAGCAGCAGTCTTTCAAGATTTTCTCAGGTTCACAAACCCTGAGACCTTTAGCCAGCCTACGCACTCCTTGCATGGCTCCTGTGCCCAACTGCACCTTTGAGGAAATGAGAACAAAAGTTATCTCTAATTGAACCCTTCCATCAACGCACTCCTTGCGGACAATTCGACTGCACTCCTTGCAGGAATCCTCTGTCTCAATTAGAGAAACAATTGAAACTCGTTCACTCTTCCTTTCAGACTTCAATTCCACCATGAAATCACATACACAACATATAAAAGCAATGTATGACAAGAATCAAACATTCATGAGCATAACATCAATACACAGAGAAACAACACAAACAATGAATTTGAATCAAAGCCTTCTTCTATTAATTCAAACGCCTGTACATGGGTGTTCTTCATACAATTCTCTGCATGCTCTTCTCCTCCTGCTTCTGAATTGATAATTCTTGCTCAGGCTCAGGCTAATGTTACAATGGTACAAATGAGGGTGTCTATATCTGTTTCCCTCCTACGTTCCAAAGCTATCAAATCTAGAATTAAATTCCTATCTATCAGCATTAACTATATTAAATGCCGACTATCTACTAAAGGACGAGAGCTATCCGCTCAAGGTCCATTACAATATACAAAGTGTGCCTTATCTTAAATGACTTATTTAAGATCTGCGCAACAATCCCAAAGCATTTTCAAAATTTTTGTGTTGTCTTGTCCAACTGTCCTTCGCTTTCGTGCTAGCTCGCTTGATGTGCTGGCGATGCTCCTGTATCATACTCCTCGGCTTGAAAAATTTCATGGGCTCCTGTCCATGAGCTCCTGCACGCTCCATCCATGCTTCTGTATCTCTACTTTTGTCTCCCAGCTGGCATCTTCCACTGGATGATCCTTCCACTTGACCAGATACTCATAGTATTCTTTCCTTCTGGTATTCTTACCCACTCTCTTGTCCAATATGCACTCCATCTGTGGCTTTTCTGCAACTGGCAATTGTTTCACCCACTGGATCACTGGCTCCTCGGTTCCAGTCTCTACTTCTCCAGCCCTGTATGGGTATAAATCTGCGATATTGAATATCAGAGATATTCCGATCCCATCCAGTAGCTCGATCTCATAAGCATTTTCTCCGAATTTTCTTAATACCTTGCATGGCCCGATTTTCTTCATCTTTAATTTATTGTATGTTCCCCTCGGGAACCTTTCTTTTCTCAAGTGTGCCAGAACTAATTCACCAACCTCGAACTGAAGTTGTCTCCGATGCAGATCGACTCTGCGCTTATACTCCTGGCTTGATTTTAGCAGTCGCTCCTTCACCTGGCTGTGAAGTTCTTTCATCGCCTCAGTGAATTATTCTGCACTAGCACTGCTAGTAGCAGTCTGTTCTGAATCCCTTAATTCAGAAACTCCTCTCGGTTGCATCCCATATACGATCTGAAATGGAATTTTTCCTGTACTTCGATTCACTGATTCGTTGTATGCAAACTCTACCTGTGGCAATATGTGGTCCCAACTACTATGGTGCTCTGTCACCAAGCTCCTCAGCAAGTCTCCTAGACTCCTGTTCACCACTTCTATTTGCCCATCCATCTGAGGATGATAAGCTGAACTAAATGCCAAGTTAGTTCCCAGCTTCTTCCATAAGGTCCTCCAAAAATTCCCTATGAATTTAGTGTCCCTGTCTGAAACTATGCTTTTCGGCAATCCATGAAGTCGAATGACCTCCTTGAAAAAAATATTTGCGATGTGAGTCGCATCACTGGTCTTCTGGCATGGAATAAAATGTGCCATATTAGAAAACCTATCCACTACCACAAAGATTGAATCAACACCTCTTTGTGTTCTTGGCAAACCCAATACAAAATCCATGCTTATCGCCTCCCACGGTCTTTCTGGTATGGGTAATGGCCGATAAAAACCTGCATTCTGCTTCCTCCCCTTCGAATGCTAGCAAACTCTGCATATGTCAATGAACCTCTTGACATCTGCTCACATCCCCGGCCAAAAATATGACTCATTCAGCTTCACGAATGTTTTATCATGGCCAAAATGTCCTGCTAATCCACCACTGTGTTTCTCTTTTAACAAGTTCTCTCTCATGGAGCAATTCGGAATACACAGTTGATTTCCTCTGAACAACAACCCTTCCTGGATCATAGTCTATCCAAGGACTTTTGTCTCTGAGAACTGGATTCCCAACTGCTTCATACGCTTCTGCAAAATCTGCATCACTTGCGTACATGTCCTTGAGATTATCAAAACCTAAGGTTTTGACTCCGAACTCCTGCAACAACAAACACTTCCTACTCAAAGCATCAGCCACTTTGTTAGCAGTACCTGAAATATGTTTAATCACAAATGTGAAATTTTGCATATACTCTACCCATTTTGCATGCTTCTAATTCAACTTCTCCTGTTGAGTCACAAACTGTAATGCATGATTGTCACTGTACAATATGAATTCTTTCGGGATCAAGTAATGCCTCCACTTCATCAGTGCCTGTATGATAGCATAAAAAAATTTATCATACGTGGAGTATTTCACCTTTGCCTCATCCAACTTCTCACTGAAATATGCAATCGATCTGTCTTCCTGACTCAAGACCGCTCCTATGGAAAACCACTTGCGTCACATTTCACCTGAAATGTCTTCAGGAAATCCGGCAACACCAAAACCGGTTGTTCCGTGATCTTCCGCTTCAACAGATTGAAGATCTTCTCAGCCTCTGTTGTCCAGTGAAAAGACTTATGCCACTTCTTCACTGTATCCATCATCGCTGCACTAATTCCACTGGAATTCTTGATGAATTTTCAGTAGAAACTAGCCAAACCATGAAAACTTCTCACCTCGAATACATTTCTCGGTGATGGCCAATTCTTAATTACCTCCACTTTATCCGGATCCATCCTCAACTCATTAGCCGAAATAACAAAACCCAAGTAAATGAGCTCTATCTTCATAAATGAGGACTTCTTCATATTAATCAACAGCTTCTCCTATTGTAGCTTCTTCATCACAATGGCCAAATGCTTCAGGTGTTCAGCCTCTGATTTACTGTAAATCAGTATGTCATCTAAATAAACAATGACAAATTTCTCGATGAATTCCCTCAAGACTTCGTTCATTAACCTCATAAAGGTACTCGGTGCATTTGTCAAGCCAAACGACATAACAAGCCATTCATACAAACCTTCGTTTGTCTTGAATGTTGTCTTCCATTCATCACCCTCTCTCATGCGAATCTGGTGATATCCGCTTTTCAAATAGATCTTTGAAAAATACTTTGCCCCACTCAGGCAATCCATCAAATCATCCATCCTCGACAATGGGAACCTGTACCTGATGGTTATTTTATTAATCGCTCTTGAGTCGATACACATTCTCCAACCACCATACTTCTTTGGACTGAGTACTGTTGGAACAGCACATGGACTCAAGCTTTCCCTGACCAATCCTTTGTCTAATAGCTCCTGGACCTGCTTCTTGACCTCTTCATTCTCTTGCGGCGTCAACCTGTATGTGGATTTATTCGAAAAAATGGCCCCTGGTATGAGGTCTATATGATGACTCACACTCCTCATCGATGGCAACGAACGAGGTAATTCGTCCACTATGATGTCAGCGAACTCTTCCAGCAGTTCCTGAAACTCTTCTGGTAAATCATCCACTCTTGTGCTAGTCAAAAAAATCCTTGGCTTCCTGACCATAAAGAATTGCGGATCTTCCTTCTTCTTCACCTCCGTAAGAAGCTCCTTCCTGCTCATGAGAAGTACTGTGTTTCTTACTTCCGGCTTCACCTCCTTATCCTTTATCGGAAGCAACATATGGGTTCTCCCATTCTTCTCCAGGGTATATGTTTTCATTCTCCCATCATGAATCACATTTCTGTCATATTTCCATGGTCTACCCAGCAATAAATGACATACATCCATGGGAATAACATCACATAAAATCTTATCATTATATCCTCCTATCTTGAATTCAACCAAGCATTGTTTTGTAACGGTTACCTGGTGTCCTTTCTGTAGCCACGAAACTCTGTATGGGCTGGGATGATCAGTCATCTCCAGCTCCAGCTTCTCTACCATCTTTGTGGATACAAGATTATCCATGCTACCACTGTCAACAATGACCTTGCACACCCTATACTTGGTCTTCCAAGTTGTTCCGAAAATTCTGGTCCTTTGGACTGAACTTTCCACCTCCTTCTCGGGTGTCAAAAGGACTTTTTGCATCATAAGAGATCTTCTGCCTTCTGCGTCTTATGCCTCAACATCCCGCCTCTGCGCCTCGGTGATGTGAGCTTCTCCAATGTCCTTCTTTTTCTCTGGACACTCGTAAGACTTGTGTCCATTCTTTCCACATGTGAAGCATGTGATTACTCCACCTCTTTCTCTTCCTCTACCTCTGGTACGAGGAAAAGTGTTTGCGTCAGCATATCCTCCACTCTGCTCTGTATGTTGCCCTCTTTTTTCAACATATGGCCCCCGCTGTGAGGTTCCACCTCTTTCAACTTTACCCTGAGGTTTCTTCCATTCCTCCTTGGGCTTCTGGTATTTGTCCTGGGCAACTGCTTTGCCTCTGGGCTGGCTTCTGCCTGGCCCTCGCTGACCTTGCTTACAGTTCAATTTCTCTTCTGCTTTCAGAGCCATTTGATAAGAATCCTCCTCCGTCCTGATGGTAACCATGCTCAATTCATCCTGAATGTCATATCTCAAACCATTCAGATATCTAACAACTTTCTCATCATCGCTCTCCCGATGACCTACTCTGATGTTCAGTCTATAGAAGTCCTCAGTGTATTCTTTCACTGTCATCAGCTTCTGTCTTAGGTTATGCATCCTCCTGAACAGAGTGATTTGATAGTCTCTGGGGATGAACTTTGCCTTCATCTTCACAATCATTCGATCCCAACTCTTGATCTTCTGCTTTCCTTTGCAGCGTCTATCAGCTTGTAGCTTGTCCCACCACAATGCTACATGTCCTTTCAATCTCGTGACAACATGTTTGACCTTCTTGTCCTCTTCGACATCTTCATAGTCGATGTAGGTGTCCAGAGCTCTAATCCAATCTAGAAGCTCCTCTGCATCCAGATTTCCCTCGTAAACTGGAATGTCCATCTTTGCCTTTGCACCCATCCTAGAAATAGCTTTAATTAGATGTTCATTTGCTGCATCCTCGGTTGCAACTTCCTCCTCGTGTTCAGCTTCAACTTCGCTCTCGGAATCACTAAGATTCCCTGCACTAGTTGTGCATCTTTGCATTGTCTCCATATCCTCAAGTCTTGCTCGGAGATCTCTCATCTGTCTCTCCATTTCTGGATTTGCTACTTGCCTGCCTCTTCTCCTCACCTCCCTATCTTTTGGATCAGGTGATTGTCTTTCTCTCCTGGGCGGCATGGTGAATTCTCCTCTTCTCTGCTACAGAAAGCAAAGAGATATTCCAGCTCTAATACCACAACTGGCCCAGCTGCATCCTCGGGCATGTCCGCTCACACAGGATCTTATTCTTCTCAGCCTGAAGAACTCTAATATTCTTCTATTTCCCTATCGGGAAATCTGCACCCCACAGATTCTCTTCTATGTGATCCCCTTTTCTTATTTATCGGAGGATCGGAACTCACGGCTTCGCAAGTTCACTTTCAATCACTGGGCTCTCAAACCCCCCGAGACCCGATGGCCAGTCAATGCTGACTTGCTCTTACCTTGTTCGGACTTCTGCTCTATCACGATTCGCAACTCGTGATATCAAACTACTTGCCTTACCGACTTCCAATACCCGACACGCCGAACTCTGACGCACGTGCGAGCCGTCTCCTCGATCCCCGTCACTTCTGTCGGGAATTCGGGATTCGCGGGATCGTGAATCCTAATACCAAATGTTTCGGGACTTTGACTTCCCCAAACTCTGATACGATGACACCTGTCCTCCACTACTTCCCCGTCGGGATATCGCGTTTGGCGATTTCAAGCTGCAAAAGTTTCCTACCTTCGAAATCCCCGATGCTTCGAACCCCGACTCCTTCGAATCTCCTGACATGCGTCCCAAATGGTGGACGGTTCTGGGCTCGTCGGGATATCACGGATCGCGATATCGCAATTCCTGATGCAATCCCTTGCAGCTTCGACTCACAAATCCCCGATACACGATATCGCGTGTAGATACGACGGTCCTTGTGACCTGGATTGATGACTCTGCCCTTCCTGAGCTTTAAACCTTTCGAACCTTCTCGCCGTAACCTCCTTGCACCTCCACAAGATCCAACGGCCCCCGGAACTTCGCGAAATCTCCTCAGAGGATTTCGATCATCCATTCTTCCTTTGACGATTCTGCGAAACGATTTCATTCCCCTCCACGAAACTCGCCCACCTGCTCGCAAGCCTACGACGCTCCCTCAGACTTTCAATAGAAGCTTCCCCACGCTTATCCTTCAATGAATTTGAAGGCCTACTCCTCCTGAGATTTTCCACGACTTCAAGTCTCTTAGAAAAAGAGAACTCTTTGCATGCACTCCTTGCGGCAACCCTTTCAACAACGTCTAAGCGTTGAAGTCACTCGACTCTGCGTACACCTACAGCAACAGTCTTTCAAGCTTTTCTCAGGTTCGCAAACCCTGAGACCTTTAGCCAGCCTACGCACTCCTTGCACGGCTCCTATGCCCAACTGCACCTTTGAGGAAATGAGAACAAAAGTTATCTCTAATTGAACCCTTCCGTCAATGCACTCCTTGCAGACAATTCGACTGCACTCCTTGCAGGAATCCTCTGTCTCAATTAGAGAAACAATTGAAACTCATTCACTCTTCCTTTTAGACTTCAATTCCACCATGCAATCACATACACAACATATAAAAGAAATGTATGACAGGAAGCAAACATTCATGAGCATAACATCAATACACAGAGAAACAACACAAACCATGAATTTGAATCAAAGCTTTCTTCTATTAATTCAAACGCTTGTACATGGGTGTTCTTCATACAATTCTCTGCATGCTCTTCTCTTCCTGCTTCTGAATTGATAATTCTTGCTTAGGCTCAGGCTAATGTTACAATGGTACAAATGAGGGTGTCTATATCCATTTCCCTCCTGCGTTCCAAAGCTATCAAATCTAGAATTAAATTCCTATCTACTAGCATTAACTATATTAAATGTTGACTATCTACTAAAGGACGAGAGCTATCCGCTCAAGGTCCATTACAATATACAAAGTGTGCCTTATCTTAAATGACTCATTTAAGATCTGCGCAACAATCCCAAAGCATTTTCAAAATTTTTGCGCTGGCTTGTCCAGCTGTCCTTCGTTTCCGTGCTGGCTCACTTGATGTGCTGGCGATGCTCATGCATCAATCATCAATGATCTTCTTCCTCAACATTCTGCCTTTGTGCTTCGGTGAGGTGAGTCTCCCCATCTTCTTTCTTCTTGTCTGGGCATTCATAAGACTTGTGTCCATTCTTTCCACATGTGAAGCATTTCACTACTCCACCTCTTCCTCTTCCTCTACCTTTGGTACGAGGAAAAATGTTTGCATCATCATACTGACCTTTTTGCTCGGTATGTTTCTCTCTCTGTGAACTTCCACCTCTCTCAGTTTGAGTTTGAGGTTTCTTCCAGTCTTCCTTGGGTTTCTAATTTCAATCCTGGGCAACTGATTTGCCTCTAGTTGGACTTTTTCCTCGACCTCTTTGACCTTGTTTTCGGCTCAGCTTCTCTTCAGCCTTCAGAGCCATCTGATAAGCATCTTCCACCGTTCGGATTCTCATCATGCTCATCTCATCCTGAATGTCATATCTTAGACCATTCGTGTATCTGGAAACTTTCTCATCATCACTTTCACGATGACCTGCCCTAATGTTCAGCCTGTAGAATTCTCCAGTATATTCCTTCACTGACATCAGTTTCTGTCTCAAATTTTGCATTCTCCGAAACAGAGTAATTTGATAATCCTTGGGAATGAATTTCGCTTTCATCTTTGCGATCATCCTATCCCAATTCTTGATCTTTTGTTTGCCCTTGCAGCGTCTGTCAGCTTGTAGCTCATCCCACCACAATGTTGCATGTCCTTTCAATCTTGTGATAGCATGTTTGACCTTCTTGTCTTCCTCGACATCTTCATAGTCAAAATATGTGTCCAGAGCTCTAATCCAGTCTAGAAGCTCTTCAGCATCCAGGTTTCCTTCATATACTGGAATGTCTATTTTTTCCTTGGCACCCATCCTTGCAACGGCCCTAATCAGGTGTTCATTTGCTGCAACTTCTTCTCCTTCATGTTTGACTTCATTTTCACTTTCAAAATCACTACGATCCCTAGAACCGGCTGTGCGCCTCTGTGTTGTCTCCATGTCCTCAAGTCTGGTGTGTAGATCATGCATCTCTCTTTCCATGGCTGGATCAGGCATTTGTCTACCCCTTCTTCTTAGTATTTCCCTTTCCTTTGGCGGATCAGGTGTTTTTCTGTCCCTTCTTCTCGATGGCATGGTGAATATTTATTTTCCCTGCTACAGAAAGCAAAGAAACCTTTCTGTGCTCCGATACCAGATTTGACGCAGACTGTATCGACCCTTGGGTCGACAGTCCGCTACAGGATCGTTCTATATTCCCTTCAGTTGGATCAGCTCTGTTGATTCCCACTGGAATCTGCAAAATTATCGATTCATAGGTCTTTTTCAACAACTCGCAATCTCCCAAGTTCACGAGTTGAGACTCTGACTCTTCCTCCTCCAAATTAGAGATACCCGAGATCACAAAATGATTATGGCTCCTTCTCCGTCAGCACCTTCCCCGCACGACCACTGGCTAGGCTAAGCACTAGCGCCTTTCACCTCTCACGCTTTCACGAGTTCAAAGGTCCAACCTTGGCACCTTCCTTTCCCGAACCCCCGAGAGGGGAGATTTGACTATTCTCCTCTCTTTCTTGCTTCTCGCAACTTCACGAGTCGAAGGCTCAAACTTTTGTTCCCTTATCTTTCGAGTCCCCGAGACGTGAAAGGTCAGCGGACATTGACTCCTCCAAATATGTGACGTGTGTCCACTGGTCTACTTCCCAAGCCCACTCTGCGGTTCTGCCACATGTCTCTTCTATGAAATCTCGGCACTTCACGACTTCGCTTCTCGCAACGTGAATCATCCAAATTTTGGGCTCTCACCCGGCGAACCTCCAAGTTCACAAGATCCTCTAATCTCTGCCACCTGTCCTCCCTTGATGGATGGCTTAGATTACGTTGCGAGTTCACTTCTCGCGACTTCAGGACTTTCGGGACGAAAGTCTCGACCATTTAACCTCCGATATGCCGAAATGGAAAAATTCTGACACGTCATCTATGCGGGTCCCACACATAACTTCTCGCCTTTTTCAGAGTTTCGGATCTCACGACTTCGCGAGTCCTGATGTTGAACTCCTAACTCTCCAACTCCCGAAACCCCAAAATGGTCAATGAAGTCTAACCTCTGTGTCGACGATCATGCCACCTATCCTCTCTGTGATGAATGATCACGATCTTCTCGTGACTTCTCCTTTCGTGAAGTTGAAGGATTTCCTTCTTTGAGCCCCAATGTCTGAATCCCCCATAGGGAGGATCTCGTGACATGTGTCCTCCTTCCAGTGAATGGCTTAGATTCCCTCGCTATCTCGAGACTTCGCCTTTCGCTATTTTGCAAGTCTCGCTACAAAAGTCTCGGCTCTTCACCTTCCGAAACCCTGAGATGCGAAATATATAAGTGATCTGACGGCCCTGTTGGCCCAGATCCTATGATTATATTCTCCCGAGATTTTCACTCGCCAATGCTATCATAACTCCCCTACTTCTCTGCAAGATCTGACAGCTTCTGGAACTTTGCGAATCCTACATGGAGGACTCCGACCGTCAATTTCCTCCTTGGTGGTTTCTGCGAAATGAACAAAGTGCTCTTTCGCAAAACTTGTCTACCAACAAACCAAAGTGGCTGCACCTCCTTCCAATACTTCAAGGCACTAAAATTCCTGAGATTTCTCCAACTCTGAGTCTTAAAGAAGACTCCTGCACCCACTCCTTGCGGTGACTCCTTCGATTACTTCAAAGAATTTGAAATCCTTCGACTCTGCGCACTCCCTGCAGCAGTAGTCCTTCAACAATTTCTCAGGTTCACTAACTCTGAAACTTTACTCGCGTGCGCACACCTTGCATGGCTCCTGTGCTCAACTTGCACTTCTACGAGAATGAGAAATAGTATTATCTCTCTCGAGCTTGCAGAGATGAACTCTGTCCTCTGTCAACGCACACCTTGCGGACAATTTTCACTGCACTCCTTGTAGGAAAACTTTTGCTCAAGCAAAGAAACAATTGAAACTCATTCTCTATTCTCCCTCTCTTCAGATTTCAGACATTAACATGAAATCATACATTCACATATCAAAGAAAATGTATAATAGGGGATAAACATCCATGAGCATAACATTCACAATGCATACACAGAGAACAAATATGACACCATGTATTTGAATCAAAGCTCTTTCTATTAATTCAAATCTCTGTACATGGGTTCTTTCAACTACAGATCTCTTCTCTCTTCTCTATGCTCTATTGGTCATGTTGCTCTTGCTAATCTTACAATGATACAAATGAGGGTGTCTATATCTGTTTTCCCTCTGCTCCTAAAACTGTCTAATCTAAGAATTCAAAGCTACCTTCTTACATAAATGTCTCTTAGTCCTTCAGACGAGAGCGAGATGCTCAAGGTCTGATTACAAATGAAGAAGTATGCCTCTCCTTAACTATTACATTTACGTTTGGCGCATCCATCTTCAAAAGTTTTTAAACAATTCATCATGTGCCCAAAATGCGTTGGTGTGTGCCCCACGCTCGCTTGACATTGGTGATGCTCCTGCATCACCAACCAACATTCCTAGATTTAAAAATATGTTGTACATGATCTTATGTTTAGATCATGGTGCAGGCAATTGATTATATGAGAACATCTATTTCAGAACAAAAAGAGGAAAGAATTATCTTCTTTGAAGAATCTGTATTTGTGTTTTCTGCATACATCCAAGAGATATCATTCTTGGGCTATTATCTAACTCTGTATTGATTATACGAGAACATCTATTTCAAAATAGAAAGAGGAAAGATTTATCTTCATGGAAAAATCCAGATTTGTGTTTTCTGCATAAATCCAAGTGATTTCATTCATGGGGTATTATCTAACTCTGAACACGGATTGCTTACCAACCACACACCAATTTTTCTCTTTAAAAATATTTTGTATATGATCATACTTAGTTCACATTAATGTAAGAATTTTGGAAAGAGCATTTGATTATAATATGAGAACATCTAAACCATAGAAAAATATTAAAGATTTATGCTTTTGGAAGAATGGCTTAATGTGGAGAGTAGAATCAAAAGAGAGCAATAATATTATATCCATGGAACTCCTTAAAGATCCATGGAACTCTGGTTGGGTATGTTATTCTTTCTCATGGTTGGGTATGCTATTCTGGTTTGAATCACTTATTTAATATTTGTATGTTTATTATTTTAGACAATTATATACTAATATGTATTATTGGTTTTTCTTCCTTGTAACAATAATGTATGTGCATGGAGCATGAAAGAGAGCATGAATGTCCGAGGATGGACTCCAACACCTTTGGTATGCCAATTTTGCTTAAGTTGGTTTATTTTATTTATCTAAATATTATTTTTAAAAAGTGTACACTTTATGTTAAACAAGTATATATTTTATTTAAGTTAAGTATTGGCCATGACTATAAACTAGGCTTACGATATCTGTGTTGGATAGTCGTATCAATAATTTGCAATTCTTGTCCTTTTCAAAGGGATGTTGACAGTGTGATTGATAGGCTCTGACATAAGAACATAGAACTTGGTCAGTGATTTTTGCAAGATTGCGAAGATGTAGGATTTGAATTTGAAAAGAATGTGTACACGTTATTAAATTGCTCTATGGCAATATACATTTATGGAGACAAACTCTTAAAGTCTCTTAAACTCTATTATTATTAATTTTATTTTTAGTTGAAGTTGAATTTGCTCTATAGGAGTACTTTATGCGTTGCTACCATTTATTCATCTATTTGAATATTTATTTGTTTTCAGTTTAACACTCTCAAAATACTCATTTTACTAGTTGCTTGCAATGAATTTCAATCACTAAATAGGTATTACATCCGGATCATACATGAGGTCCCACATATTCCACATCTCCACATTCTTTTTCCTATGTCTTTATTAGGTAGGACCCTTATAGGGTAGTTACTAATAGGTATTCTCTCTATCATTGGATAGAATACATGCTTCGTAAGGATGAGACTCTCAACAACTACTTAAACCATTGATGACAGGTTATCCTTGCATAGTGGTGTTTAATATGGTAATATTATTATAACGAAGGTTCTAATATATAATCTCTTTATCATTAACTAGAATAAGTTCTTTCTAAAGTTGGGATTCAATATTCATTCTGAATAGTAACCCAAAATGCTAACAATGATTGTGCCTTACATATTAGTGTTTAATATGGTAATATGGGTTAAATGGCTCAAAGAAATAAGCGTCGACACTCCCATTTGTTATACACCCATAAACCCATTATCTTAAAAAATGCCATTAATCTTATTTAGCATAAAAACTCCTTGACCAAATTGATGATTATATTTATTCCCAACACATTAGTGAAAGATTGGAATACCCTCTCCATATTTTTTCACCAATATGAGAGAGTTTAAACATTCAATTTTGGCTCTTAAATTATACATTGATCATAACCTATGATATAGATATAAATTAAATAATAGAGATGTATATTAAATAAAATTGTAATTAATACATTCATCATAACCTATAACAAAGATATAAATTAAATTAAATTGTAATTATTTTTATCACATGATTTGAATTTCATGGTGGATGCATTTGTTGGCCTTGAAAGTCATAATATGTTGAATTTGGTATTTTCAATATCCTCTTGTTATAGTAGGTTTCTTGTGTGAGGAAAAAGGAAATATGCATGTGTTTTAGGTTTCAATAATACAATAGATGATTTGGATGGTGCAATGTGTGTTTGGGTTCATTTAATATTTTTTTAACTTATGAGTTTCATGCATTTGTAGTCCATAGATTTCAACTTTTTTAACTTATGAGTTTCACGCGTTTGCAGTCCATAGATTTCAAATTTGGTAAAAGAAATAGAGTATGAGTAAGAAAGTTTAGTAAGAAATTTTCTTGGAGAATCAACTTAAAAAGTAAGAGTCCAATAAAATGGAAAAAACACCTTACAAGAAAGAAAATCTTTC
>ML789947.1:411481-450796 GCA_009831015.1 Picea engelmannii
AGTGCTCGGTATAGTTGGATAAGTGGGTACCTTTTCCATACAGGAGCTGATCAAGAAATCCGAAGGTGTGTTCGAGAAGATGAGGTATATGATATATTGAAAGCTTGTCATGATGACCCTTGTGGAGGGCATTTTGCTGACAAGAGAACAGCATATAAAATTCTCAGGATGGGGTACTATTGGCCCTCAATCTTCAAAGACGCAAAGAAATATGTCAAGGCCTGTGATAGCTGCCAAAGAGTAGGCCAACCCAATCATAGAGATGAAATGCCATTAAACCCCCAGGTAGTACTTGAACCATTTGAAATATGGGCCTTAGACTTCATAGGGCCCATCAACCCTCCATCCAATCAAAAAGTTTATATACTGATCTGCACAGACTACATGACTAAATGGGTGGAAGCCAAGGCACTCCACAGAGCAACTGAAGAAGCAGTTATAAAATTCTTATTCATAGACATCTTCACCAGATTTGGAATGCCAAGAGAATTAGTTACAGATGGAGGACCTTCTTTCTCTTCTCATGGGTTCAAAGCAACCCTTCAGAAATATCATATCCAGTAGAGAATGACTACAGCATACCACCCCCAAGCCAATGGACAGGTGGAAAGCACAAACAAAGTAATAGAAGCCATTCTCACAAAAACAGTGAAGGAAAGTAGAAAGGATTGGTCCTACAGGCTCCTTGAAGCACTATGGGCCTACAGAACTACCTGGAGAAATACTACAGGATTTTCTCCCTATGAATTGGTTTATGGAAAGAGTGTTGTCTTTCCTGTGGAATTTGAGATAAAAACCCTAAGGACTGTTTTAGCTGCCAACCTTGATCTAACCGATGCATAGTCAACCAGGCTGCAATAGCTTAATGAACTAGAGGAGAAAAGATTAGATGCCATTCAACAAACAACCATAATTCAACAGCAAAGATCACAATGGCATGACAAAAATATCAAGAACAAGCAGTTCCAAAAAGGTAATTGGGCTCTACTGTATGATTCCCGGTTCAAAGAATTTCAAGGGAAACTGCGCACAAGATGGTTAGGACCTTACGAAATAGACACATTTTTCCCTAATGGAACAGTAAGGCTCCTCACAATCGATGACTCTAGAACTCCGTTACTTGTAAATGGTCATCGGCTCCATCTGTACCAGAAACCTATTTCTAAAGAAGATTTTAAGGCCACATGCATGGCAGACGCTCATTTTCTCTTCCTTGAGGGGGTTTCTACCCCTAATAACAATTAATTATTTCAAGATTGATTTTCTTTAGTATTAGATTAGATTAGATTTCATTTTTCTAATAATCCCTGTCAAGAAATATCATCCTACAGTCGATTTTTGCAAGATCCCGATCAAAGCACAGGAGAGGCCGATGTTTCTTCAAAGAGACAAGCTTTCACGATGCTGAAACACCGCTGATGAACAACGGTGACTTTCTTCCCGATCATTGTTCAGCGCTCTTCATTCCTTCCCACTCCCAAAACACTCCAGCCCGCCATTTCCCCACCATTTTCATTGCCGAAACAACTCCGTCCAGCACTTGTTTCACCTTTCTCCCTTCTGTTGCTGAAACACCACTACCAGCAATTTTTCATTTTCTCTTTTCCCGTTGCTGAAACACCGTTACCAGCAACCTTTCATTATTCTTCCCGATGCTGAAACACCACTGTTCAGCGCTCTTCATTCCTTCCCACTCCCAAAACACTCCAGCCTGCCATTTCCCCACCATTTTCATTGCCGAAACAACTCCGTCCAACACTTGTTTTTCCTTCCCTCTTCTGTTGCTGAAACACCCTTATCAACAACTTTTCCCGTTGCTGAAACACCGTTATCAGCAACCTTTCATTTTCTTCCTGTTGCTGAAACACCGTTGCCAGCAACCCTTCATCATTGTTCCGACGCTGAAACACCACGTCCGCACTTTTGATTTCTTCAGAGATGGAACACCATTGCTCAGTAGTTCTTCATCTACAACACTTGCTTCATCTTTCGCTGTTGCTGAAACACCAGTCTTTCACCATCGTCCGTCAGCAAGCTTTTACGCCCTCAGATTATAGTTCGATCTTCTAGACAGCAAATCCTCGAATAATTCAAAAATCGCCGCCACAGGACGACCACTGACAGACATGATATATGGTTTGCAGCATGAATCAAATGGTAAGGCAAAGGTATGTAAAGTTTATGTAATTCAGTTAGGCTATAGTTAATGGGAAAGATTCGACGTCATTATGACCATTCAAGTGCAATTAGTACTAACTGCATTAGACGGGAGGGGAAGTACACATCAAATCTGCGATACCCTCATTACACCCGATTTCACCGCCGCCATTTACCACCCTTTCACGCATTAACCACTATTCCCGCATAACGTCGACTCGAAAAACTCATTCTGTGCAGAGCTGATACACAAACTCTCGACGCTGTATTTTACTAAGTTAGTGGCCATGGGAGGATCTGTTATACGAAGTGAACCCGCCACCACAGCGCTGTTGGAACACTTTCCAACAGCGTATGAAATCTTCCAGCAGGCAGGATGGCTCAATTACTTCCGCAGACTTCAAGGATATAATGAACAACAAGTCCTACAGTTCGCCCAAAATCTGCAGGAGGACCATTCTGTCATTGACGGGGTTCGAATATCTGTAACAGAGGAAGACATATCAGAGGTCTCAGGCCTCCCCATTGATGGAACTCGAACGTTTAGCCGAAAGCATATCATCGGGGATGTCCAGCAGAGCTTCTTCCTGCCTGAGGAAAGAATTGTACTGAAGGGCAGAGGTGTTCAGCTCGGCTCATTGCCACCACCATGGCCGGAAGTCACCAGATTCATCAAGCGTTACCTAACCTGCGAAGGACGATATCAGGTAGTGTATCAGCACGAAATCCTTCTGCTTTCTCATTTAAGGCATAACAGACGGGTCAATATTCCTTATTATTTACTGGGCTATTTGAAAAATATGGTACAGTATTGTAGGAAGGCAAACGATCCCACCCTTTCACTCACCCACCACCGTCTTGTTCAATTACTCATTAACAGGGGTTTTGAACAATAAAACCGCCCACTAAATAACCCACCCATAAACCCTCAACCAGCTGCTGGAATTCCTCAGGAGCAGCAACAGCAAAACCCCCCAAACGCCCCCGAAGTACCCCTTATCCCACCCACAGAACCAACCAGTCCAGTCATCTCCCCTACCCCACCTAATCCACCACATACCCTACCAGAGTCATCCACTCCCGTCCTCCATATTCTCAGTGATGACTTGGAACCAGAAAATGTCCCCTGCCCTATCATTCAGGAAAGACCTCCACGAAAACGAAAAACAGAGTGCCCCATTTCCACCCTTCTTGCGTAAAAAGCGAACGAGAGACTCAATAAGGCCACCCTTTGTGGCCACTACCCTAGATGCCCCACCAATTCAACTGATACCCCGTACACCTTCAACTTCCCAAATCCCTGGATCTTTGCCTATTCCAACCACGGGTGTTGCAACACAAGAACCAGATGCCCCGGATACTGTAACACCATCTATCTCACATAGGGTAGCTGAAACACAAGAACCAGTTACCCACTCAGTGGCTGAAACACAAGAACCAGCCATGGCTGAAACACAGGAAACAGCCACGGCTGAAAGACAAGAACCAGCCGCTGACATTGAAATTGAGTTACAGGAATCAGATGCCCAGACATCATTTGTTTTCAATAAAGAAGCTGAAACACAACCAGCTACCCATCCAGTGGCTGCAACACAAGAACCAGTCACTGATGTTGAAATTGAATTACGGGAATCACAGGCCCAGGATGCTGCAACACCACCCTCATCAAGCAAGATGGCTGAAAATCCAGTGGCTGCAACACAAGAACCAGTCACTGATGTTGAAATTGAATTTCGGGAATCACAGGCCCAGGATGCTGCAACACCACCTTCATCAAGCAACATGGCTGAAAAACCAGCCACCCATTCAGTGACTGAAACACAAGAGCCACCCACTGATATTGAAATTGACATACAAGAATCAGAGGTTGAAGGTGCTGAAACTCTACTGTTTCTTCACCAAGAAGCAGAAACACAAGCAACAGCTACCATTCCTGCTACTCCTTCCCAACCACCAGAAGCAACAATGGCATCTGTCTTGCAGGAAAATGAATTTCTAAAATCAGAACTAGAAGCATATAAGCTGGAACTGGCCAGAGCCAAGGAAGCATACGAAAAGGAGCTCAATTCATACACTGCAAGTCGTATAGCAACCCTGGCAGAACAAACCACAGAAAGCATATGCAAATAATATATGTGCTGCCAATGTGGAGATATTTATTATCGGGCAGGGTATAAGGTGGTTCAAGTTCCAGTACCAGGAGCAGTCCCTCCTCCTTCCCCTTTTGAAGTCAAAACTGAACCTGCTGCAACACAAGAACCAGCAGGCCCTAGCAAATTCAAGACTGAACCTGCTCCAACACAAGAACCAGTAGGCCCTTCCAGGATCAAGAAAGAAGTCCCTACTGCTATCAACAAGGCTGTGCAAACAATGCCCATCGAGGAAGGCACACCTTCCAGTCAAGTCAATCTCTCCACTTCCAGGGAACAATCTACCCAAACCCTGCCTAATCCCACTACTGCCAACGCTGAAACACAAACTCGGTCGTGGGATGAGCATGCAGAGATACAAAAGTGGAAGAAGGAGTATGCTGAGACACAGGCCCAACATCTGCAAGTACATAGGCAAACCTGGATGAATCACACCTTCTCCAATTGGGAAGCATTGGACCTGACACGCCAGGAAGTTCGTGAACTCAAGAAGAAGAACAAAGATTTAAAAGGTAGACTGGTCCTGATCTTTGATTTGATGCAGACACTAATGGCCACAAGGAAACCATCTTGTAACTATTCTTTATTTCTCATGGAGAGACTCACATGGTTCCAAATTAAATCAATTATAGAAGGAAAATCCCATGAAGTAATACAGCCAACAGATTTTGTCAAGACCTTCCTAGCAGCCTCTATCAGGGATCATCACCTCTTATGTGAGGCATACTTCCATAATGAGGCTATTCCCGAAAATAGATTGCTCAATATCAATCCTCTTGTTGGGGATGTTCAACTTTGAGCATTCACTTCTTTTCTTTACAATCAAATTTTGTGGCAGAGTGACTTTTTGGCTGCCAAGCACAATGAGGACAATAAAATCCTCTGGATTAGACCAGAACCACAGAGGGAAACCAGATTCATTTCAGAATATTATGAGGTCTTAAAGAAACCAGGGGTGACTGAGCATGTCCAACAGCTACAGTCAGTAGTGCTTCAAGAGTGTCAGCACAACATCAGTGCAATAGATATTCCTGCCCTCCAGGCCAACAACCTGTTTTGGCAGCAATCCACAGAAAAGAGACAACAGCACAATCCTTTTGGTCCGGCCAACTTAGAAGCAACAATTTCAAGGGTACCCAGCTACATCCAGTGTGTTAGACATTGTGCTAAAAACTGGATAGGGTACAAATTTTACTTTCCCATCCTCTAGCTGCCAATAGAAACATATCAAGTCAATTATAAGTTGCCTCACAAGACAAAGACAACAGCATGGCAGAGACTACAACAGGTCCACGGGTTCAAAACGCCAACAGACAGTACCGCCCGGAGCTACTGCTTGAGTAATTTACACGATCAGAGCCGGTATCAAGACTCTAATTCAGAGTGAGTTGCCTGAGGACATGCAACACCTTGAGCTGGGGGGGATGTTAGGACCACACAATGTACCTTTTTGCCCATACTTTTTGCCATTATTATACCCTTCATCACTTGTATTTAGACTCATAATATCACTTCATCTGATTATTCCAAGGTATACAACGTCCTTTCTCATTACTATATGCTTAATTTGTTTTGCATAATATTTTACATCACTTTTGTACTTAACCATTGATTAGAAATGCATAAGTGTCGAAAACTGCATATTTGCATTCAAGGCCTATTGCTGAAACACAGAACTGTCCAAGGCCGCCATTGCTGAAACACAGAACTGATGTTGAAACACGGAGCTGCTACATAGTCCGAGGTCGCAGATGCTGAAACACAGAGCTGCTACACAATCCGAGGTCACAGATGCTGAAACACGGAGCTGCTACACAGTCCGAGGTCGCAAGATGCTGAAACACGGAGCTATTACACAGTCCAGAGTTGCAGATGTTGAAACACAGAAGAAACTGCCAGAACCGACGATGCTGAAACACAAGGAAGCCGCCACAGTCAGCAGTCAACACAGTCAGAGCGCAATTCACGTGGCTGAAACAGCCCGCGAATTGCGATGCTGAAACAGCATCAGCAACGATGAGAAGAAGTTGTTACACCAGCCGTAACAGCAATACCTCGTTCAGTTCCTGTAATAGCATTAGGTTGCGTGAGACTAGGACATCCTATGCTGATTTAGAAAGAAGATCCGACTTAGGATAGGATTCAGATATGCATTGTAATGATTGTATCGAAGGGATTTCCTCTTTAAATCAGGGGAAATCACCATTCGAGGGATCCAAGTTTTGAGGTACTGAAGCAACTCCAGAGAAACATGACGTATCCTTCCAATTTGTAATGTGATATTTCGACAGATGAATATAAGACTGCTTTGAGTATCCCTCTCTAGCTTTTTGTTCAGGGGAATCTTGTGAGAAGGGAGGGCCCACCTTCTTCACAAGATTCACCCCTTAGTTAGAAGTGTGTTAGTATAATTTCTGTTCATGCCTTGTTTAATTGTCGTTTGCTGAAACACTATTTTCAATGGATTCCGCTTTGCTGAAACACTACTGACTCTGTCTTAGTTTATTGAATGGAATTTGTAATTCTTTTTATCGGCAATCTTGTGTGATGATTTTATGAGGCTAGTAGAGATTTGGTTAAAGGTTCCTGCTCAGACAGAAAGGGATCGGAATATCATACCCTCTGTAGAATTCATTTACTGCTGCAAGTGTGCTAGCCAGAGGTTCGGTTAAAAGGTTCTTGCTCAGACAGGAAGGAATCCAAACACCTCGACTTCTGTAGATTTCATTTACCTCTGCAAGTGTGCTAGCCAGAGGTTCGGTTAAGGGGTTCCCACTCAGACAGGAAGGAATCCAAATACCTCGACTTTTGTAGATTTCATTTACCTCTGCAAGTGTGCTGACCAGAGATTTGGTTAAAGGATTCCTGCTCAAACAGGAAGGAATCACAACACTTTGTCTTTTGTAGATCTCATTTACTCCTGCAAGTGTGTTAGCCAGGGATTGGGTTAGGGATTCCTGCTCAGAAAGGAAGGGATCAGACTGCCCTGTTATCTGTAAACCTCAACCTCACAAGTGTGCTAAAACAGATACAAGGCTCAAGGCTCCTGCTCAGAAAGGAAGGAACTAGGTGACTTTGTTCTCTGTTAGATAGAGTTAATTGTTTTGTGCATTACTATTTTCATGAAAGAGTGTTAGTACTGAAGTCTCTGTTTGAGAGTAAGGGTCATGTTCTCTGATTGCATAATCATTGTTCTTTCCCATTGCAAGTGTTATATTAATGTAATCCAGGATTCTTAGATCTGCAATAGGAAGATACTTTCCTGTGATTCAATTCAGAACTTCAGTTTAATCAGCAAGTGTGATTAGTATAGGTTTCTTTACTACAACACTAAATTTCTTTTGGAATTGAGCATATATAGTGTGTGGTTATCTTTGAAATAAAAGACTTCCCTGGGTTGATAATTTATGTATCACTTGATTGTTTAAATCAATTAAGCAATTATAGTGACCAACACAAATCACCAAGCATCAATCAATAATCAACATCATCATCATCGAGAGGCACACAACCCAATGCTAGGTTATCATGCGTACCTATCGGTCAATGCGCGCAATGATCTAGACATAAGGGATCATGCCGCCACATTGCGACAAGCACGATGGTAACTAAGGCGCAACATAAACAATTCTAAACCTTCAATCAAGACACAAATCAAATGTGCCAGAAGTCCCAACTTAAACTGTCAACATTATACAAAAACTAAAACAAGCACTCAAAGAACAAGCTAAACGAGATGCAAGGTGACTACAATCAATAAATTAATTTGCGCAACAACTAGTTAGTTTTCTTGTTATCCTACAAGACATAACATAGATAATTTCCCTTATTGTGCAACAACCTAGATGTAACTCGTTGTTAGTTTACCATCATAAAGACTAATCATAACAAGTAACCAATCATAATATCAAAATCAACATATAACAACCTTCAAGTATCAATTATACCCTTCTAGTCCAAGGGGGTTTATTAATCAATTCAATTATCATTTTCTTTACTTAACCATATCCATATTAGAAAAAGAAACCTTAACCTCTAAAAGGTAAAACTTATGTCTAATTTATAATTTATTAATAAATTCAGACTAAACAATCCAAGGTGAAGATTCCCAAACTTTAATGAGAGTAATCCTACCTACCTTCCTTTAATTACACAACCCTTAAACATTGTAAGGAATAAAGTTATCTTCTAACCAATAAATATCAATTAAATTCAACATACAAGGATTACCAAACTAACTTTATTGATTTCAGCAAGTCCCTAACTTAATGTCGGTTATAATTCAGGTAAAAGAAAATTGATATAGGCAATTATAAACCGACTGCCATTTCACATTGTGCTTAAATTTAGCGCCCAGTTATAAACCATCATAAAAACCAATATAGAGTGGAAATTTTACCAGATCCTACAATAAGAGTTGTTCTAAAACATCAACCGTAAAAAGGTAAATTATTTTCCCTGCCAATCCTGGTGTTCTCAGGTATTGTGCTGATTAAAAAATTTACGCACTATTAAAATCATTTAGCACGGTTTCGACGTTGCTTCCACTCTAATTGGTAAATGAACGCCAACTGTGATAACGCAGATTAAAAGAAGCTACTTTCCAATCCACGAAACTATTAACGCAAAGCCTTTTTAAAACAAATTAAACTGTCATAAAGCAAAGCATTTACGGAGGCTATAATTCCACTGCCAAATTCACCATATGCCAATAATGCTGCAGCCAAATAATATATCTGGGGCCTTATATGCCATTCACCTGTTTGTCAGTTAATGCGTTGCCCAGAAACATTAAAACTATTACATGAAAATCTAAGCGTGCGACTATTCGACCGGTTCTTTATTTTTTTGGCACTGTTCCAAGACAAAACTAACTATTATGCAGCGTCCACATCAGGAATAAGCGCAGGGATTGGTGCCCCAAAAGTTCGCTGAGGTTCACGCCCAAGCACCACAGAAGAGAGACTATTGAGGCGCCGGGGTAGGAGAAAAACGCAGGGGACAACCATTTAGTGGACTACCATTGAAATTGGGCACTGGAAAAGACTTAGTAGCTTCGGTATCATAGGGTTGCCCCTCTGGTGCTTTCCAGTAGATCATTGCCAAGAGCAAGATAACCCAGTTGTCATGAAATTATTTACCTTTCTCTTGTACATCTAGGCAGTCTTGGACAAACTCACTTTGAAGAGACCATGCCTAGGTCATCTTGATGCCATGCGCATACCTTTCGGCTGCATGGACAACTGGGTGTTTCTCCTTTCTAAATTTTATCACTAACTTGCACACCAGCAACTGGGACGCAAATATGACTTCTGGATCCTGGATGGCTGAAATGACCACACCACGCAAGTCTCTGTGGGTGCCATATTTCCGAGAAATGTCTTCTATTGTCATATTTCAAGCCATCATCACCTAATCCGCATCCTCTCCCTGTCGCTGTAGTCTAAAAATCTGTGTAACACCTTTGGGTCTATTGGATACACGTGGTCAAGCCACAAGTATCCTCCATGCAGTCTACTCAGCAAAAAGAGAACACAATAGTTAATGGGTGTGCTGCGTCCAAAATGTGGTACATCTAGCAGTGACATAATACTTCACTTGTATAATTTGTCGCGCAGGCCTTCGGCTCTACCTTCTCCCTACCATCCTCTAATGTCTTTATCTCCAGATAGTATTCAAATTGTCCACGCAGAGGGCAACGGTCAAGGCGCCCAGAAGGATACAGGCAGAGAAATTTCACATGTCGTTGCTGAAATAAAAGAGTAATCGTGATGGGAGGAACAAATTTATAGCCACTACGCTGAGTGATTCGGTTCACGGGCAGTTTTAGGAGGAAGGAAAACGGAACGCAAGCAATCACTGAGAGCTACCATTCGACCTCCAAAGGAGAGTCGTGACAAGGAGATCCATCAAGGCATTGCGCAGATTTCAGTAAGTTAAAATGCTGGTTTAAACAAGCAAAACGCAGTTTAAAGGTTAAAGGAAAATCGTGGTGGATCGTGGTAGCTCCGGTGGGGTGAACCTAGAACGAAGAAGGTCGTGGCTGAAAAGGTTCTCCCCTTCGCAGTCCACCAATCCAGAGAAACGTCAGGCGTTCCAAAGGAAAAACACAGAGCCCAAAACTTCAAAAATCATACAAAATCGCAGAGCAGTGATGAACGTTCTGGGCAATAAAGAGATGCAACACAACAGTTTTTGTTGGCCGAAATGAAGCAATTCTCTTGGCAGATCGCAGAGTGTGGAGATATAAATTCTGAGATATAAATTTTCTTGGCAGCTGAGTTGTGTAAGTTGAGTCTTGTATTATAGAGCTAGTGCTCTTCTGGAGTTGATACTCTATTTAATTGTTGCTGATAAACCCAAGAATTGTAGTCTATAATAAAAAGAAAATTGTACATACATATTGTGTTCTTTGTGTTGATGACTTATTGATGATATATGTTGTATTTATCTGTTGCTGATATATGTTCACATTCAAGTGGCTATAAATGACAGTAATAAGTGATGAGTAAATGGTGATTGCTAACTAAAGAGTTTTTTTGAAAGGAAGTTGAAATAGATCCCTACTCTGATTCAGCGTCCCTCTCAGTGTGGTCGGTGTGTCCAACAATATCTTCGGAGGCAAGTCATAAGAGTGCTAGTAAAATACCAAGCGATGGCTCCGACGGTTCTGCGTGGAGCGGACTCCTTGGTGGTGGAATTGTGCAGATACATGTGGATGCCATGTGTTAATGGTTACACAGATCAGGGACCAAGGAAACGTAGAAAATCCAACTTAAGGGGGTCGAGTACAATACATAACTGATATATATATATATATATATATAGAGAGAGAGAGAGAGAGAGAGAGTGTGTTTTAGCGTGACATGACCAGCTTCGACGGGGCATGTTACAGAATTCTGAATATGTGCATATACAAAAGCACTTCCGTACATGTGCATTTAAGGAACCCTTCTTCCATAAATGCATATTTATGGGATCTAGATTTTATATATGTCCATATACGAAAACATTTACATAATCAAGCTTCTATATATGTGCATATATGTCAGCCTGCTTTTATAAATGCACATTTATGGAAGAATGATTCCATAGATGTGCATATACAGAGACCTGATTCCATAAATGTGCATATTTTGTATATGCGCATTTACGAAAGTAGGCTTCCGTATATGCGCATATACAAAAGAAAATTTTCATAAATGTGCATTTACGGATGCAGGCCTCTGTATATGCACATTTACGAAATCAGGCCTCCACTCCCCAAACCCTTAAGTTAATTGGCTATACCAAACATGGGAAAGTCATTATCCTTGTCGATAGTGGCAACACTCATAATTTTATTCATCATCGAATTGTTTAAGATACCCTTTACTATATTGGTGAAATCAATAAATTCCAAATCATAATTCTTGATGGCATTTCCATGAAATGTGGGGGTCGTTGTGAAAATGTGCGCTTGCAAATTGGTCATTATTACCTAAAATCCCACATATTTTCTATTGACATAGGAAATTGCGACATTGTTGTAGGATGACACTTAGAAGTTTGACCAGCAAATACATTAAAACCTAATTTTTATGAATACCTATCAATACCAGTAGTTTTTCATGAATGTAAATCTTTCCTTTTCCTTGAGTTCCATGTTCATTCTCAATCTCTTGATCTGCAATTCCTAAATATTTACTTTTAAAAGTAAGTATGACCAAGTTTCATTATCATAATCATGCATAGTTAAAAATAAAATGAGAAAGACTCGTTATCTCTTACATTAGTAGAGAGAGGTTAGAATGCTCTAGAATGGACGTATGTGACTTTAAACAAGTATCTTCCTTTATTGGGAATATGTCCCCAAGTAACCAAGACCCAAAAAATGAAGACACGCATTACTTAATATCCAATTTTATGTCTAGCCTTAGAGTATCACAATATATATGCTCTTTATGGTCTACCATAAATTGGAGACTGCAAGTGAAAATGAAATATCAAATACAATTGACACAATGGATTCATATTCCCATGTTTAATCTCTCTTTTGAGTTTTGATTTTAAGTTGTTTTCCACTACCTTCATTAGACAAAGTTGAGTGAGAGGTTAAGAGCATCACTTCCATGTACTAATTGTGCAAGTCACATAAAAATACATTCTTTTTATTTTGTTGGTTGAACATATGTATGTACATTTTTATCAAAGTCTAGGGATTGATATATGTAGTGCTAATACTCTACATGTAGAGGAAATAATTAGATGGAATATGCAATGCATTAAAATAAAAATAAAAATAAACCCATATTTGATTATTTAAGGTAGAAGTATATTGCAATCCCCAAAAAACTATGGTTATAGTGCCACACTTATTTAGTGGAAATTTCCAATGTAGATAAAAGTGTTAGTTCAAATGAATGACATAAATTCTAATCATAGAACAACCAGACATGGATCCTATTGAGTGTAAACTTTAAGTATCTAAGGTAAATCAATATTATACTCATCAACATGTTTAGCTAGATAAATGTGTTTTATTAAAAAAATTTAATATCTAAAGAAACGAGCATTTCAAATATCAACAATTAAATATCGTATTTTGTTTGACATGCAACAAATTGAAACTAATATAGATAGGGAAGGTTGATGAACCTAACAAAAAATTTCAAGTTTTTGAGTATTGAAGATAGCATATGTGACGATATAGATGAAAGTTACAACTATGAATAACTAATTGGATGGACATCAAATATTACACCTACTCATAATAGTGGAAGTGTGAGGGGCGGAAATGCAGGGAGGGGGTCATCCTCGATCCGGGGGGAAATGCAGGGAGGGGGTCATCCTTGATCCGGGGGGAAATGCAGTGAGGGGGTCATCCGGGGGGAAACCAATAAATAACCTTTGAATGAGGCTTGGGAAGAGAGTGAAAAATAACCAAGTTGAGGAAATGACTTTCTTTCAGTGGTTGAAGATATTTTATGCAAGGAAAATTAGGAGTTTAATTGCCATTGTTGACTCAGTTGTAATTATCAAAATGATGCATAATTCCTCCTCTAAATGATGAAATCTAGTAAGTATTATCCAATTAATATTGTTCAAGAAGCCAATATGTTTGGATCTATAGAGTATTATCGTGTATTAATATAGCTCAATCATCAAGCAAACTAACTGGCTAACATGGCCTCTATTTCAGATTGTTGATTTCATAGAATAAAAAATGGGGTATCAACTTCCAACATTTCTTAATCCTTTGTTACAAATTTATGAACAATAGGGTGATTATCTCATGGAATTCAATATTTAAGGTGCAATATCCTTGTGGTACCTTCACAGGCTCATGGTTTAAGGTTGGAGCAAGTTATTCAAGTGTGAATTGACTTGGGCTCTTATGGAGGTGAGGTAATGGTTCTGGAGGGACATTTTAGAATTTTTATTGGTGCAGCATGATGGTTTTTGGTCTTATAGTGGACCGCTATGTTCCCAATTAATTTGAACAAGGCTTTTCCTTCCCAATGTCTTCAAGCACCAATGTAGACACAAAATTGAGATCTTGGTTTGGATTTTTAGCTTGGTTTCACTTGGTGGCTCATGGGATATTACTTTGGATTTTTTTTGTATTTCATGGCACAGACTTTGTTACATCCTTGAGGATCTCTATGAAACACTACTCTCTCAACATGAATAATCAAAAGGCTAGTCTCTTGAATAATTGTGGAAGTTACTCTACTTTTGAATGTCTTTCCCTCTATTGTCAATTGCTTGGGGGGATGTATGAAAAGGGTTCCATTGCTTGTTATGGTAGATTCATTTTTGTTGAGCCTCTTGGAATTGGAAGGGGGGACTTGATTATTTTATGTAGTAGTTATAGAATAGAAAACTATAGACATTCTCGGAGATGCCCACTATGCGAAGCCACTAATATATTGAGTTTTAGGAAGACAAGAAAGACTCATTGTTGATAACATGGCGTAGATTTCCTCTATGATTGGAAGGTTGCATTATCAGGAGGAAGTTAGCAGCAATGAGTATGATTTTACTATGGAAACTTTCCACAGTCAAAAGAAACAACTTGAACTCCTTCAAGATGAGTACATGTTACTCTTCAACAAATGCTTATGAATTTGACTAGAAGTACCAACTCTACTACTTCAAATGTTAATTTTCTATTGGTTCAGTTGTTGAGGAAATTAAAAAATAGACTATCCAACAGTAGCATGATCATGTGGACATAATGGGGAAGGACCAAGACTTTCAAGCAATTCCAAAAAACTAGGGGGAAGGTAACATAAATCACACCTTTATTTCGCATTAAAGTCATTAAATTTTTGCAATTTTTGTTTACTTTTGGGCACCTATTGTAGAATTTATACCAGTAGTACTTTCTTAAAACGGTTTGTGAAAGATTGGTATGTTAAGTTCCAATTATTTTTTAACAATTTGATAGCATTAACCCTATAGTTTGTATTATTATACTAACCAACATAACTACATCAAATTTCTAATTATATATATATAATGTTCAATACAAAAATTATGGTTGATGAACATGCTCAATAGTGTTTCATATTTATAAAGAGACATACTTAGACACCAATTGACATGCAAAGAATTTCAAAGCATAAAAAAATCAAAGTGCGAAAATATATATATATATAAAATATGTTCAATGCAAAAAATATGGTTGATGGACATGCTCAATAGTGTTTCGTATTTATAGAGAGACATACTTAGATACCAATTGACATGCAAAGAATTCCAAGACATAAAGAAATAAAATTGTGAGAATATAGATTTAAGATGATTTGACATGTTGATTTTAAGAGAATTTTAAGAGGTGTGTAGTGTAAATTACATTTAAACGTCAACAATTTAACATTGTATTTCCTTTAACATGTATCGTGTATTGGAATTTGAGCTAATTTGTAATAGTCCCTTTTTTCAAATAAAATGTCCAAGTTAAATAGTGTGCAAAATGACATACAAGAAAATATAATATATTATTATTTGTTGATAATCAATAATTTGAACACAGTTGTTATTGACATTTAGAACCATGATAACATAATAATTAGTGTTAGTTTTTAACCCTACATAAAAATATGATTAAAAAAAATTACCAAAAAAAATCAGTTTGCTATAAAATTAGCTTACTTCAATGAAATCAATTCAACTTCTATTTCTAATGAAAAAATGTGGTTGTTATTCCCAGTCGTATGTATCACTAAATGAACCCTCTTCATGGACCAGAGCATTGAGTTTATTCTGATAGTTGATAGGTGCATGTATGTATTGACAGTGGAGCTATTTTATTGAATATCATTACTGAGCTTACTTGAAGAGTTAACAAAGATATATTGTATTATCCCACGTTCTACTGTTGACAATTTGATTTAATTTTGTGCATCAAAACTTAATGCATTTGTAGGTTTGATTTAATTTTGTAAATAAAAAATTTATATATTTGTAGGTAGATACAGTCTGAAAGGACATGTTAAATATCGTCCATGACATTGGTACCTGTTTGTCTTAAGTTTAGATGACATTGGTAACTGTTTGTCTTAATTTTAGATGTTATATATTTACATATATCTTGTAACATTCTCGAGCATCATGTTCGTTTTCCAGATTTTTTTGGGTAGGCATAGTTATTGTTAAACGACTTTTTTCTTGAAACACTATACTTGTTAATTAGTGTTTTAATTTATTTCTTCAGAATGATGTATGTCATATTTTGAGGGTGGTTAAGTTAAGATATGAGAATGGACAAATTCAACTTATTTTATACTAAAATTAACTTTCAACAACTATAAATTTTAAAGTATAGAAAATCTCATAAAAACAGAAATTAAAATAAGAAACCATCAAAATAATGCAACACGACATAAATTGGAGATAACTTTCGGTTGTCGCGGCATATCACCAGTACATTCTAAGGGTGGGTGGCTTTGGCTTCAGGAACTTGGGATGTTTGTGCCACCCCACCAGTGCAACATAGAATGAAAACTTCTCAGGGCCACTCTTCTCCTACGTTGCAGCACGATAAGTGAATGTTTATATTGTAAGGTCTCCACTATGGTGTTGTACCAATAGTATTAATAACTATATCTTGAATATCTGGTTGGTTTTGTTTAAATATCCATCCTCGAAAGCCTTTCATCTCTATTAAATCTAAATGTGGTTACATGTCAATTTCCATGTAATTGTGGATTATTACTGCTCTTGTGATTAAATTGCTTAAAAATTATTTCAATCACACCTTATCATGAAGACAACCAATAATATTCAGCTAGAAAACACCTTGAATGGATCTCGAAAAATTATTCACAAGAAATTATAGTGAAAAAACCGAACTTTCAATGTGAGTGGAACGTTCCACATTAGTTGTACTATGCATAATCGAATTTAAACTTTTGGATACCACTAAAATAATCGAATTTTGCTAAGCCTAGTTGAAATTAGAGCATAGGTCTAATTGGGGTATAAGGACTAAAATAATTAATCAATGAATAAAGGGGGATGAAGAAAAATCAAATTTAAAAATTAAAGGAGAAATAATTTATAAAAAATTTAATTGTTGGCTATGTGCAAAACTTGCTAACTTAGAACTTAGAACAAATGGGGAAATTCAAATACAAAAGGAATGTGGAACATAGAAGGGAAATTAGTCTAGAGAACTTTCCAAATTAGAACTCAACTAAGCTTTAAGAAAGGCGTCGGTCATTAAGGGAATGTGAGGGAATAGAGAGACATCTAGGAGCGTTTTTAGGAACGCTTTTAGGTGGGTGAGGGAAATTGGAAAATTAATTCAATTAATTAAATGAAATTCTGGTGCAACTAAGGGATCGACTGACAAGTGTACGGGGTAGAATTTTTCCAAAATAATTTTTTAATAAAACAAATTTAATGAGCAAAGGAAAGTGTCACTAAGAGGAACTCTATAAAAGTAATGGGGGAAGGAGGAAGGGATCATGTCTGGTAGGTGTAATGTTACGCTGCTAATATTTTTCTTGACTGATTTTTCTTATGGGAGTTGAGATGACCAGCTTGATTAGAGAGTAGTAGCTCAGCCTTGCAAGGCAAGCTGGGAGCTAGATTTTCTCTGGTTTTGTGTGTGTGGCCCCTTTGCGGCTCAGGGGGCTCAGGGAGAAGAAGAGTATCCCTAGCGTTGGTTGGGAGGTACCAATGAGGTCTCAACGATTAACAAGCGGGAGAGAGGAGGATCGTCAGCAACAGAAGGACCTCAACAAGCCAACGTTGGTTACGGTATTCCTGCTGTTGAAGTTAAGTGTATTAAGATTTAATGTTATGTTTGCATGGTTCTAGCCCTTAGTTGAAATTTTTTTCAATAAGATTCTTGAGTCTGATTTTCCATTGTAGTTGAATTTGATTGCTTATTATGATCCTTGTTAATTTCCATTGTAGTTGAATTTGATCACTTATTATGATCCTTGTTAAAATTTTAATATGATTGAATATTTGTTCAATGAGATACTTTGTGTCTGAACTGTTACAAAAATTGTAGTTGAATGCTTATTATAAATTTATGTTTAAATTTTTTATTGAAGAAAAGAACCATTTCTACCGATATGTTGGGATGTTGATTGTATAAGAATTAATTTCAGTTTTTAGGAGTGTATTTGTCCATACAGATTCAATGAGAGGTTGTTTAAAATGATAGTGTAACTGATAACAGTCTTAATATTCATAAATTCATTGATGGGTTATCCGACCCATGTTATTTTAGTTTAAATTAGAGTACGCAACTCGCCTCTCGCACGAGTAATTCTGGCTTGAGCTCCATTAGTGCTTTTAATAATCTCTAAGCACAAGTATTATGAATCGATTGACCCTCTCCACTCATGACTCGAATCAATACACCATTATTGAGATGCGAGGGAATGCTATCTCCCTCCACACGTTGTCGAGCCCTCGACCTATTTCTCTCTATGCCCAGAGTGCTTAATCATGTTCCGTCTTACTCAACTATTGCATCTTACTCAACTATTGCAGATCAACACTACTGGTAAACCCCCTTGTCATTATTTAATAAAACTGTCTAGCAATAATAGGTTAGGTAGTATTTTATCGTGCAAAGGAAAAATCCAGTGTCACTCAAGTTCTAGATCGTACTCCTTCTATGAAAGGGAAGCTGCAAAATCACACTGGAATTTGCTATATTAACTCTGCAAACTCATTTCCCTTGCCAGCGAATTTTTTTTTTGGTCTTTTATCTCAGCCATTCTTTTCAACTTCCAGCAAACCTTGGACTTTAACTCGACGCTTCCTTTACATTTACGTCCTTCCCTCATTTTGTTGAAGATAAATATTGCTTAGCGTTTTCTAAGCGCCCCTCATGGCGAACGAATGGCCAGGAGACATCTCTCCCGAAATTTGTGGAATTCATTGGTCGACTGTGCCTCTGCGTTTGCCTTCGCACCCTCAGCGTTATCCAAGTCCGTCTGTGTTCATTTCCCTTGGCTATGTATGTGGCTCTCACGTCGGCGCCTGTTGTTGTGCCTCTCCCTTGAGTTTGTGCGTTTTTTATGCTCTGCGTTCCCTACACCTGTTATGGACAACGAACTGTCATGAGATAGAGCTGTCCCAGTGCTTATTTCAATAAAAATTAATGATACTCATACTACTTATCCGTGGGAAAAACAAAATTTAAGAATATGAAAGGAGAGTGAGTGGCGGAGTAAGGCCAGGAGCTTACAGCTGGTGTGGCGAAGTGCCACATAGTGCATCGAATTACTCAGCGTCTGATTTCACCAATATCCTAGGCGTAGAGTCTTGTTGGCTTGATACTTCCATTGGTAGATACCCTTAAGTTGAGAGTGGACTTAGGAAGGAGTTCAATCAGTGGGTGGATTTATTCCGTTTACAGGTGTCATTCGGTGATCCCTTTATGAGCCTGGCATAATTTTTTCTCCTTCCCTTGTGTCATTAATGTGATCCCTTTTTCAAAAAAACAATTTCTCGTTTTTCAGTAATGTGTTATAAAGAGTAGGCTAACTCATGAGCAATCTTCCCTCCCGAGTAGCTTTACGGCAATCCCTTTCCGGTGACCCCCGGCATGTGCACTATCCCCCAGACCCTCTGCCAAGTAGAGTACATTGCCAGCCGCATCGCTTCACCGTACGTGAGTGAAGGGGTTCATTTATGGCTGATGCAGATGGGCTAGCGATGTACGCGATGGAAGTTGTCATATCTTGCACCTGTCGATTAAATCTCTGTCCATTATGAATTATTAACTCCCTGCGTTAATTCACCACCAAACATTCACACCTTCAACCCTGCGTCCTCCAGCGTAGCATACAGACCAATGCTTCGTTCACCCTTCATTCAACCAGAGCTTGGAGCTAGCTTCACGATAAGACACACCAACACTTCGTTCACCCTTCATTCGACCAAAGCGTGGAGCGAGCTTCACGATAAGTCATCTATGCTTGATAATTTCTTAGTAGGACATTTGAATTCAAGCATAATGCTGAGATTTTGGGAAGATTGTTGCTCGAGAGGGAAGATTGCTCCCGAGTTAGCCTACTCCCCAGTAAATATTGCTTCTGGGAATGATAACACATGCCCATGCTCCTCTTCATTAGGTGTTATATCCTACTTTACATTTTCATCATGCTTCACCTCTGAAAACTACATCAATGGAAAGTGACAGATTGAGTGCTTTGCCAGACAACTTACTCTCCTCTGACATTCTTTCAAAACTCTCTTTAAGAGATGCAACACGTTGTTCTGTGTTATCTAGTAGATGGTGATACCTCTGCACTTTATTAACCCATCTCAAATTTACCAGCGAATGTTTCGCTGAAGGAGAAACAACAAAACAGGGAATTAATAGTGTCATGTTCTTTCATTTTGCTCAGCTTGAAATATTTGAACTTTCAGTTTCCATGGGTGATATTGATAGAGAGAACATTGGTAAATGTTTTCAGAAATGGGTTCAATGCACACCTTCGAAAAGAGTGAAACAAATTACTCTCAACAATATTTTGACTGGCAGTTTCTTGGATGTTCCAACTTCTCTATTTTCTTGCGAATGCCTAACATTATTGAAGCTCGAGTGGTTTTTCTTTGTATGACTACCCCCTTACTTCAGCGGTTTCAAACACCTTGTGACATGTTCCTTATCATTCATCTATACAAATGATGATATACTTGACCGTTTTGTATCAAAATGCCCTATTCTTGAAAATTTCACTGTTCAACATTGTACAGGGCTAAGAAATGTGAAAATTTTTGCAGCAACCTTTATTTTTCTCTCAGTAGTTTTGCAGTAATGTGGATTGTCACCTAGAAAATGTTATTCCTAGTGGCATCTGAATCTTTCAACAATGCTCGCTTGTTTTGTTTCATATCTTCAATCCGATAAAGTTTTACAGCCCTTAAATTAAATTCCTAACCCTAGGAAATCATAATCATATACAAGTATTCAAACCATAGAAATTCTCAAGTAAAGATATTCCAAAACTTTTAGGTGAAGGATTTGCTCCAACATTATGCGAAAATTTTGCAAGCTTTACTGTCTGTACAACGCTGCTCACAATAGTCAGTAAGTAATTATACTAGTGTAATATAACTTCAGGAATGCATTCCATACTTGCTGCGCCTTTTGTGGCAGTGATTGCAATAAGGGCGCCATGTTTACCGACAAAAGGTTAGTGCAATGACCACATCGGACTGTAATGATCCTGTATAAGTTGTTGCATGCAACGTTTACCTGCAGTGACGACGCCCGTTAGACTCCATTAACGGTTCATTCTTCTTCATCATTTTCAGTATTCACAAAGTATACAAATTGATAACAGTTTCGACTTAATCTAAGCCCTTTTTCAATCAAATTGTCACATTAGACATAAGTATATTCAAATGCATTCTCTCTATGGAAAGAAATAACGAATCTCTCAAGAATCTGGGCAAATCTTAACACCTACTAGAAAACCTTCAACATCATTTATCGACTCTTAATCTTGAAATCTTTAAGATTTCAAGATTTTTGTCACTAATTCACACTGTAAGTTCGAAAGAAAGCATTCATCACTCGTGACATAACCATTGTATTTTATTTAGGCTAGAAAAAAAATCAAGAATAACATTAAAAAACAATGATAAGGCTCGAATGACTAATTTATGAGATGATGTGGTGATTGTTTTTAACTCTGAATCTTGGTATTAACATGAAAATCATTATAAGGCATATAGGAGACATCACAACCTATGTTGCATGTATAAATGTCTTTATTAGCACACATAAGCTTAGATCTAATTTATAGAATAGATAGGCATATGGAATAGTTGCTTCTTATTTAAAAGTGTTTTTATAGTCATTCTAACATCGTTGTTGTTTACATATTCATTTATAGGGAATTGAAAAAATGGTGGAAAATAGACATGAATGGGATGTAGTTATCAAAGGCATGAAACAAGTATTTTATTGTTTGGTTGGTGATTGTGTCAATATGACCAGATCAAAACTATTTGGCCTTAATCACCATCGTACGATCAAACACAATCTCCCTCCAATTCCCCCATGCCCAAGAGGTCGAGTAAGACATGAAAATGTTAAACGTGCAATGAAATCACCAAGTAAGGTTAAAAGACAAAATGAAAAAATTCAATATGATGTAGATGCAAGGTTGTGTCGTGCACAAAAGCAGGCATATAAAAGATTTGTCAATGAAGAAATTATTTCCGCTGTAAGTATTTATTGACATTTGTAATTGTATGTTTTTTTAATAATATAAATTAATTATTATTGACTAAATTCATTGAAACTCATTTTCGCAGTTAGTTGCTATGTTTGATGAGCTCAATGATGATTCAAAGAAAAAAATTCATGAAAAAATGAATTGTTGGGATCAAAGTTTACCTCGTAGACGTATGGACACAACTAAACGCATAGATATTGCTTTACAACAAAAAGAAAGAACAGGGCCTTCTAATGATGTAGGGGAAGAAGAGTTGGATGATCATACCCATATATTAAACTCTGAGGAAACTAGTAATAACAATGAGTACACATTTGAGTCAATTTTTTTGCATGCATTGTTTTCAAGACATTTGAACATTAGATGGTATTTATTTTTATTATCAATTGTATATTGATTCTCCATTGTTATTGATATGCTTAGCCTGATCAACAAAAATCCCCAGAGAGGTTACTGCATAGTTTTGTTGTTGAATATAGTTCAACTAACTTGGATATCCAATGAGCATCGAGTTGTCAACCATTACGACACTCACCTAGATTTCAAGGGATTTTCAGGAAAGTAAGTTTTGCTTCAATACAACCTATTTCATAAAAACACTAAAATCAATATTCTATTTTTATTTTTATTTTCTTTTGTGATTTGTGATTTGTGATTGATTATATAGATTAATTTTTTTTAATCTATACATTAATGTGCATTTATGGTGCAGGTGTTTTTTTCGGAACCATTACAATCATTACAAACCCCAAAAGATGGTCAAAATATTGAAAAGAATGTAAACGAAACAAACCAAATGCTACAACCATCTTTACATTCAATGTGGCAATGCAAAGTAAGTTTTCATGTATTTATACTTTTATATAATCATTAGCAAAATTTTACATTTAATTATGTTTGAATTGCATACTTATATCTTCTTTTAATTTTATGTTTAGAATAAAACATATACATCTCCAAAATCCCCTTTGCACACAAATGATGGTGGGAATGCAACACCTTTTTTCGAAATCCACCATAAACCACATTATCTTCAACCAGCACAACATTCACCTCCACTTGAAGAAAAATTAGGAGAGGTAAGTTCTATACCCTATACTCATGTTTTTATTATAGCAATATCAATTTGGATATTTATTAATAGTGTTGTAACTTTTACAGGAGACAAAAAAGATGAATGATTATGCTATGGTTAAGAGGACAAGAATCACACCAAAGGACTTGAAAGCCCGTGGGTTCAAGTCTCGCAAACAATACATAGAGCATATATGTTCAACTAGTATTGCTCTCACAAAATCCACTAGGTTGGCTACTTTGAAGTCTAAACAATGCACCAAGTTTAAGTAACTTGGGCTACAAATTTAGAGATTTGATAAGTTTTTTTGTATAAATAGGTGCTACTTACAAAGACATGAACATATTTAAGCCTACAAGAAATGGATTTTTATATACTTTCAATAAATGAACTTTCTAGTAATTTGTTTTATGTTTTTAATCTCAATTTTTTTTTGGCACTTAAAGCACAAAAAAAAACTGGTTTTATGGAAGTTAGTTTTATTTAAATATACAAAGTTTTGCAGTCTAGCCTCTTCAATATAGAGATGAGTTTCATTTTTTACACATTTTATATTCCCTACTTTATATATTCTAATTTCTACAAGAAAATGATATATCTTTGTTACTAATTGTGCAATATTATAATATAAAGAACTTATATTCTAAATATACAAGTTTAAACATTAATGTTTCARGATTATGGAAAACTCAATGAATAGAAACATAGCCTTTTATTTGTGCATGTAATCCAATTTTAATTAAATTTTTTATAAAACATAATATAATAAAACAAATATTTCACAATGGAAAAAAAGTTAGAGGATTATCTAAAGATTAACACATTTTGTTTTTGTATGGATTGCTATAGCACATAAAATTTAACATTTCTTCCAAACATATAAAGAGAAAATCAACAAAATTTTAGAAAATTATAAAGAAGGATCACAACAAAACCATGGTAAAGAAATAATGAATGCATTCAAACCATAAACTTAACTTATAATCAATACCAATTATCCCAAAGGCATAAGGCTTATCAAAACCTCTAATATTATGATAAAAAAGTAGTGAAGGATAACAGTTTTTATATTTAAAAAGATATTAATAAATATTTATAAATAATAATAATATAATCAAACACGCAAGGAAAGAGATAAGGCTTATCTTTTATTCAAAGTAAACAAAGGCAAATTAATGGAATTTGATAAATTTTAAATAAATGAATCATGACTATTGTGAATTCTTAAAACCATGACAAATTTAAATTCCAACCTCTAAAATTATGATAAAAATGTAGTGAAGACTAATAGTTTTTGTATTTAAAAAGATATTAATAAATATTTATAAATAATAATAATATAATCAAACAAACAAGTAAAGGGATAAGGCTTATCTTTTATTCAAAGCAAGGAAAGGCAAATTAATGGGATTTGATAAATTTTAAATAAATGAACCATGACTATGTGAATTCTTAAAACCATGACAACTTTAAATTCCAACCTCTAAAATTATGAAAAAAATGTAGTCAAGGCTAATAGCTTTTATATTTAAAAAAATATTTATAAATAATAATAATAATATAATCAAACATATAATTTCTTGGGAAAAAACACAAATGTACATTTATAGACGACAACTTCCTTAAATCCTCATATATGGAAGCACGCATATACAGAAGATGCATTTGAATTACAATAAATTTCTTTTGTATATGGACCTTTCGTATATGCGCGCTTTCGTAAATTTAGATTACCGTAAATTTCTTCTGTATATGCACCTTCCGTATATGCGTCGTCCGTATATGCACCTTCCATATATCCGCGCTTTTGTATATGTGCATATATGGACGATGCATATACGAAATTTGGCCACTTCCATAATGGTGTCTTCCGTATATGCGCATATATGGATGACGCATATAAATGCGCGTATAAATATGCATATACGGACGACAACTTCCTTAAATCCTCATATATGAAAGCACACATATATGGAAGATGTATTTGGATTACAGTAAATTTCTTTTGTATATGGACCTTTCGTATATGCGTCGTTCGTATATGCGCCTTTCGTATATGCGTACTTTCGTAAATTTGGATTACCATAAATTTCTTCTGTATATGCACCTTCTGTATATGCATCGTCTGTATATGCACGCTTCCGTATATGTGCATATATGGATGACGCATATAAATGAGCATACAAATGTGCATATACAAACGACAACTTCCTTAAATCCTCATATATGAAAGCACACATATACAGAAGATGCATTTGGATTACCGTAAATTTCTTTTGTATATGCACCTTCCATGCATCCGTATATGCACCTTCCATATATGCGTGCTTCCGTATATGTGCATATACAGACGATGCATATACGGAAGTTGGCCACTTCCATAATGTTGTCATTCGTATATGCGCATATACGGATGACACATATAAATATGCGTATAAATGTGCATATACGGACGACAACTTTCTTAAATCCTCATATATGAAAGCACACATATACGGAAAATGCATTTGGATTACCATAAATTTCTTTTGTATATGCACCTTCCGTATATGCGTTGTTCGTATATGCACCTTCCGTATATGCGTGCTTCTGTATATGCACATATACAGATGACGCATATAAATATGCGTATAAATGTGCATATACGGATGACAACTTCCTTAAATCCTCATATATAAAAGCACACATATACGGAAGATGCATTTGGATTACAGTAAATTTCTTCTGTATATGGACCTTCCGTATATGCGTCGTTCGTATATGCACCTTCCGTATATGCGCGCTTTCGTAAATTTCTTCTGTATATGCACCTTCCGTATATGCGTCGTCCGTATATGCACCTTCCATATATGCGCGCTTTCATATATGCGCATATATGGATGACGCATATAAATACACGTATAAATGTGCATATACGGATGAAAACTTCCTTAAATCCTCATATATGAAATCACACATATACAGAAGATGCATCTGGATTACAGTAAATTTCTTCTGTATATGGACCTTCCATATATGCGTCGTTCGTATATGCACCTTCCGTATATGCATGCTTTCGTAAATTTCTTCTGTATATGCACCTTCCGTATATGCGTCATCTGTATATGCCCCTTTCGTATATGTGCGCTTACATATATGCGCATATATGGATGACGCATATAAATACACATATAAATGTGCATATACGAACGACAACTTCTTTAAATCCTCATATATGAAAGCACACATATATGGAAGATGCATTTGGATTACCATAAATTTCTTCTGTATATGCACCTTCCGTATATGCATCATCTGTATATGCTCATTCTGTATATGCGTGCTTCCGTATATGCGCATATACGGATGATGCATATAAATACGTGTATAAATGTGCATATACGGATGACAACTTCCTTAAATCCTCATATATGAAAGCACACATATACGGAAGATGCATTTGGATTAAAGTAAATTTCTTCTGTATATGGACCTTCCATATATGTGTTGTTCATATATGCATGAGAAGGATGGGGTTTCATCCATTTATCTCACCTCTAACTATGACGTCAGCATGATCCGCTGGAAATCTATGTGAGAAGATCGTTTAATAGAAAAGGGATTTTTCATTTCGAACAGCTTAGAAATAACTATTCAACATATCATGATTGTGAGTATGCACAATTTTTCATTATAGGTACATTCAAATTCAAGTTTCCAATTGGGAAATATAAATATGTATTAATAGTTCGCAACAAGGAAAGGCAACGGTATATTATTGATGGATAAATTTTACATTCTCAAGTTTAATTAAAAAAAATTCAGTGTAGTTTCACGTTCATTAGGAAAGTCAATTCCAGCTTTCAAATTTACCTTATTTGTCAAGTGAAAATAAATTTGATGACTATCATTTGCTTTTTTATGCTCCCATTTCACCTAAATGCTTTATATTTGCTCACCTCCTCATCACCATAAGTTGTGGTGGTATCAAAGTAAACAACCATCGAGATGCCATTCTTGTTTTCATCTTCCTTCTTGTGGTGGAACATATGGTGGTGGTGTTTTTCCTCAAACGTATTTTACATATTTCCTCAAAGAAAAATATATTTTCTTGTTTTTATTTATAATGTAATTTGTAATTAAAATAAGTGTAAATATAATTATTTTTAAATCTCTTAAAAATTATATTCATATTAAAATTTATAAAGTAAATGAGTTAACCTAATGCACCCAATCACACGTGTCTTAGATTAGACCTATTAATGAATGAACACAACAAAGCTTCATTACCACACTATGTTTTTACCCACAATCTATCTACGTGCATGATTTATGCATGTTTGACATAGTAAACTAGAAATCAAAATTTATAAATTTATAGGACCAGACTTATTCATCGAGGATTTCCATGAAGATTACTGCTCCGGCTGGACGAGGAAGGTGGCAGAAGGTTCCACATGTTTGAGGAGGATCTCATCCAAATCAGAGAAGAAGCTTCAAAATATCTCATGCAATTGGTGCAGATGGTTAATGAATGTATAGTAGACTTAGAAACTAGGATGGAAAAGATGGAGCTTTAAGTCACCAAGAAGACCCCTCAACAAGTGCAGGGGTGAAAATCTTGCCAAATGTTGGCCCCTTAAATCCCGAGCAGCGGGCGTAACATAGGTTCTTGTTATTTTCTTGGCTCCTGCTCAGTTTTTGTTACTCTGAAGAAACATTGTTTGTTGGCTTTAACCTCCATAGGAGTTAAATTTTGGAACCTAAGCCATAATATGCATTTATGGGTTTTGTTATATGGCGCCTATATATGTAATTTTGGATTTCATGCACAGGATCATTTAATAACAAAGGGCTTTTTCATTTCGAACCAAGCACAAACAAGAAAACCAACAAGCCCCAATGAAAGTGTGGCACATTGCAAACTTCATTGAAAGGCAACACTATGTATGCTGCAAATTTTATCTGACATTATTTTTAATCTAATCTTGTATCCATAAGTGACAATGTTTTAAATGTTTTAAATAGTTTGATTTTAACCTCCCCAGATTTCCTTAAGCAAAAGTTGGCTCCAAATAAATAATAGTAAGAGGATAAAATATTTTTTGCCCTTTATATGACAACGTGGGATAACTAGCACTCAAAATGTCCCATTTCTACTCATTTATACTAGAATTTAAGAAACATAATATTTAGAATTTCAAATGCTCTGTTCATTTAAGAAACATTATATTTAGAGTTTCAAATGCTCCAATCATTTCTAGGTCTTTAAAATAATCTAGGTCAATTCAGAATGATAAAATCCCTAGGGCACAGTTATATCATGGATAGGGCACAGTTATATCATTGACATAACTCTTAATTTGGAAAAATTATCATTCACATCAAAATTTTGACGAAATTCTCATCAAAAGATTCACTGAAAAGGGGCAATTTGGGTGCCCCTTATTCCGTATCCATTTGGGTGTGCCCCATATCCATTTGTTGATTTTTTGCTTAATGGTGTATAAGCATGATATTAGAAATATTTTATGGCCTTCTTAATTTAGAATAAAGGTTTAAAAGAATTGGTGAAGAAAGGGAAGAGTGTGACTCTTAAAGAAGGCATTTAAGGACAAATCCTTGTTGAAGTTACATTTTTCATTATCTTTATGGGATTTGAAGGATTTAAGGACAAATCCTTGTTGAACGGGTTGAAGTTACATTTTTCATTATATTTATGGGATTTGAACTTGAGTCATTGAGAACTTACAGTTTAAGACGTTAAGTTAACCTGATTCGCGTTGAATGTGCACCTTCACCTCGGGAGGGTGAGTGGTTTGGGGGTTAAAGGCAACTCTGAAAGAAGGGAGTTTGACAAATCCTAGTTGAAAGAGTTGAAGTTACATTTTTCATTATCTTTATGGGATTTGAACTTGAGTCATTGAGAACTTACAATTTAAGACCTTAAGTTACCCAGATTCATGTTGAATGCACACCTTCACCTTGGGAGGGTGAGTGGTTTGGGTGCTGAAGGCGTACATTTGCACAAATACACTAAACAACCAATTTGATTGATTTAGAGGGCAAGACAAATTTGATTTAGACGGAAAGAAATTGAGCTCTGAAATTGAACACAGAATGTTTGATTGACCAAAGAAAAAACTTAAAAGGTTTTCCTTTGAACTTATGGTTGGGGCAAGGTTACAAAAGTCTTAAACATTTTATGCACCTGTACTTTTTCTTATTGAGAGGAATGTTTTCTTGCATGTGAAAGCTTCAAAATATCATTTTGGAACTCATTAAATAAAGAAATTAACTAGCATCACTTCATTGTAATATCCAATTTATTAAGCATTATGTTGAGAGGATAAAAAATATATATAAGTTATGCACCTGTACTTTTTCTTATTGAGAGGAATGTTTTCTTGCATGTGAAAGCTTCAAAATATCATTTTAGGCACTCATTAAATAAAGAAATTAACTAGCATCGCTTCATTGTAATATCCAATTTATTAAGCATTGTATTGAGAGGATAATATATATATATATATATATATATATATATATATATATATAAATATATAAATAAGTGCAATTCTTTTATAAAATATTTGGAGATAAGGTAAATATATGCTATTTAATCTTTGTTTTTCTTTTCTTTTTAATATTTTTTATATTTAATCTTTTTTTTTCTTCTCTTTTTAATATTTTTGACATTCTAGATGTGTCATTAATTTTTTTCATTTTATTTTATTAACATTATACACTTGATCTGCTACTCACATGGAGTCCTCCCCAACACAGATGGAGTCCTCCCCAACACAGAGTTGTAGAGTGCAACAACTCACTGCTCTCAATGCAATGACAGTCTGAATAAAGACAAGCCAGTGTAGTTCATCATAAATTAATGTACATGTAAATCTATCTAGAATGCCACATCGAGAAGAGAAAGAGCGCTCACATAAGATCTCCTTCCTGCATAACCAAGGACAGCTAGTATATCTTCTTTGGTTATAGTATTCTTGCCAAGAGATAAATAGTGTTTCAAAAAGTCCCTGTGAAGTTAAGGTAGTACAGAAGAGGAAGCCTGGAAAGGTAAAACGTTTCAGTGGTTAATGATGTTATATGATGTTTTAATTCATGGTCATAAATGGTCATAAATATACAACATAGTACAAACCAATTTGAGATTCATAGAAATGCAACCCCTGCATTTAGACTCTGTTTTCTTGGTTATCAAGAGCACAAGCAGCAGACTCTACAAGCTACATCAAAAAGGCATATATTTTCTGCTCAGCCTATCAACAATTTCCACCATTATTGATCGCTCATCGTCTCCTTGATTTTTCCCAAGCTGATCCAACCAGTCATTAGCTTTTTTTAAGTTGAGACAGCATAGCGGCAATCTGGCTTTTGTCTTTCTGCGAGAAATTTTAGATGAAGCTTTTGCATTTATAGTACCAAAAGCAGTGCCGAGAGAATGGTGTTTTGATGGCTTCTTATCACTTGTAGTCTCAGAGACAGCTGCCGATGTAGATTTCCCTGGAATTTTGTTATCAAGAGAGACATGACCGGACTTACCGGACTTTCTAGAAGATAGAGAAGAGGCCCGACTCTTGGGATTCTGTATAGCCAAGGAATCATCTAATGTAGTATTTTGGTTGCTCTTAATTGCTTTGAACTTTGTAGCTTCTTTTGAGTTTGAACCCTTATGGATATAGTTACCAAGAATAGAAATTGATGTCAGGTCTGTTGCTAATGCAATTCTGACTAGTTGAGCTGCATTCTTTTCTTTTTCTGTGCAAATTTTGATAATGCCACCATCCAATATGTCTGAATTGTCATCGCCATCACACTTGTTACTAGCCCTGCATTTGGCAAGAGCTTCAGAAATAGTCATTGATTGTGCAAGCATCTTGTGGAATGTGAAGAATTGATCAATAGAAGGATGGGGATTCTATGTCTTCGCTGAAGAAATCAGCTCTGAAAACATGTTGAACAAATCCCAAATAAATGTGAGAAACAACCATCGAGGAAGGGAAACGCAAAGTCAACATCATGTAGATATGTGTTGTTGATGTATCATGTAATACATAAATTGTATACAAAATAGACATTTTTGTGCAAGTTTATACAAAAAAAAAAAAATCCTATCTCGATAAAGCAAAATAACACGTTATATTAAATTGGGGGCCATGCTTTCGCTGGTCAGTAGACAATTTCATTTGCATTTTATGCTTAATACATAATAATTTTTGGCATATTTAATGATTTGGATTTCGTTTCACATTAATATTGTTTTTAATGTTACACTATTTGTTATCTATAAAATGTTGATAATAATTGAACTTCTTAATTCTATAGTAAGATATCTTAATCAAGTAAAATTGGCTAGTTTGTGTAAGATATCCCTTGATTGGGATTTGGTTCCACATCAATACTCTCCTTGATGTAAAAATGTGCGCTCTGAATCCGTCCCCCTGTACCACACCTCCTTGATGTAAAGAGTGCAGTGGTATTCTCCGTGCACACTCTTGTCTTTGGTGTTCTTTCTTGAAACTAGTGATGCGAAGAACTTCATCTAAATGATCGTTAAACATATTTTATTCTGGTCAATGGAAAAAAGAAGCTTCCGTGGAATTGAAATATAATAACCAACTCTATGCAAACCTTGATAGGAGCTAAGTGAAAGGAAAACCAACCTTATTGAAACCTTTGTTAGAATCTAACCGGAAAGTGAACATACTCATTTGACCATGTTATACTTTAGGATACTTGTAAGTTTTATTGGCGTTAATTCTATCCCTTCATTTAAATAAAACTATATGAAAAGGAAAATAAAACTATATGTCTCTTTACAGGAAGTGAAGACCACTGTTATTCTATGGCTAGACAAAGATGATTGAAAGCATAATGAAACTGAGTGCCTCTTTAATGGTCAAACAAGTACACCTGAACTAGCTCAGACAAGGTGCCATGTGGTCTTAGACAAGGTGCCATGTGGTCTTAGACAAGGTGCCATTGTACACTTATTCCACTCAAGATAAAAACATTGGCTGTTCAATCTAACCAACAGATGGAACATAAGGTAATGCTACTAGAAACTTAAGAACAAAGGTAAGCTTACAAACTGTCAATCAAGAACTTTATATCTCAGGCTAAAGAAGATAGATTAGAGACAAATTCCAGCAAAGCAAATAATGGGAAGAGCTTTAGATAATTACTAAAATGCCTCATCTAAATGTGTCGAGACAAGTGAGGTGCTTTACAAAACTAAGTGTGTAGACATCATGCCCACAAATTAGTTATCTTACTTACAATACCATATTTAAGAAACAATTACTATAAATACATTAGCATACATTCACAATTACTATAAATACACTAGCATACATTCATTTTAATCTTCAATATAAATACACTAGCATACATTCATTTTAATCTTCAATATAAATACACTAGCATACATTCACAATTACTATAAAGATACTAGCATAAATTTATTTTAACTACTATAAATACACTAGCATGCATTCATTTTAATTTTAAATTTATGTATACAATAGCATAAATTCATTTTAATTACTATAAATATACACTAGCATAAATTTATTTTAACTACTATAAATACACTAGCATACATTCATTTCAATTTCGAATTTATGTTTATATAAATAAAAAACATTAAAATTTGCACTTCAAATTTGTTTTCCCTATTGATACTCAATAAATCTATACTAGTTCTATAGGTCATATCACAAAGAGGCAATCTAAGGTGAAGATAAATCTATACTAGTTTTATAGGTCATATCATATCACAAAGAGGCTATCTAGACACATACATTAATTGAATAAAAAATTTGAAAAATACTTGAAGAAACCCAATATTAATCAAGATACTTACATACCTCACACTTCAGATGATAGCTTCAGGAGCCAATGCTTCGTGCAAAGCCTCGACTGCAGCAGTAGAAGCTGCATTCCTCCTTTTCACGGCGTCCTGAGGAAATCAAACAACTTATAAATCAATCAACAAGAATATAAAGGAGTTTGACAAATAAAGGTTTTAATCATGTCCCCAAAGTAATTCAAAGTCACACACATACCTTACTGAAACATTGAAAACCAACAACCTTTTCCAAAACATGTTAATCCCCACCCCAATCATTATCTTTCCAGTGACCACTACATATATGTACCTTGTAATAACATAATGTACAATGCTTAACATTATTGAAATAAAATGGAGATGCATTGGATTTGAGTCATATATAAGATAACATATGATATGATCATTAATGAATGATGACTACAAATCATACAAAGATAGTCTAAATATTAAATTTTGCATCTCATACATGTGTGTGAATTAGTTGAATCATAAACAATAAACAATAAACAATGCCATATATAAAATTGAATTATGTTAACAAACTAAATTTCCAATTAACTACCTATTGAAGAAACATCAAATACAATACTCCAAAAAACCCACAACTCTTTATCCAATTGATATTTTGAGTAAATTAATTATTTTAATTTATGCTAATAATTCMTTTTCTTCCACTTCTTTAGAAAATGAAATGGAACTTTTGTAGGGGTATGAAAAKAAACAAAAAYTATTGGTAGGAASTATTTGGRGAGTTTTAAACATACCAAGATATCTATCAATTGTTATCATTAGGAAAATTATTCAAATCAAAAGGCAAATGTGTTTGATTGCCTCGATTTGGCATGGATGCAACTATTGTCCCACGTTGTGGATTTGGCATGAATGAAACTTTTCTCCTCCCACATTGGCTAGACTCGGTGAATTCATATGGCATATATTCTTCGGCATTCACATTTAAGTCCTCTGCTAGATCTCGTTGAGCCCTGCGTCGACGCTTAAAGCTAGGTCTAATCCAACTTTTTTTCTTAGAGATCCATCCAATGCTCGTGGGTCATTGGTGAAGTCAAAGTCCATTATAAATTTATCATTGAAATCAATAAGAAATGTTTCCAAATCCTCCTTGATTTCAAAACATTTATGTTGTTCCCGTGGTGCATGATGAATTGCATCTTGCAAATTTAAATGTATGAAATTTTAAAACAGATGAATCATATAAAACATTCAAATTGATATGTAAATACCATATCATATTAGAATAAAGTAAACTTTAATGGATGAAATTTCATACAATGAAGAAGGATCACCTAAAATCCTTGTAGTTTCTCTAACATCCCTTGTATAATCAAATCACAATCATTGTTTCCTTGATGAAGGTCATTTCCATCATCTCCTCCAACATTGTCCCCATGCCTATTTTCATGAGCATTCGCATTGTCCCCATTGGCATCATTTGTGGCATCATTTCTATGAGACATATAAGTGGCTTGTTCTTCTAGAAGCTCATCCACTGTTAATTCCTCTATAGCATCTTCTTGGGCTACTTCATTACAAATTCTATATAGAGCACTGACTTTCAAAACATGTTTGCATGTGTTGCCTCGCAATGCCCACGGGCAATCACATACTAGACCATTTGCAGTAGATGTTGATACAATTTAATATTTTGCACAATCTGTCTGACTAATAACCATGTATGCACTTTCAACAATGTCATGATGACTAACATCATTGTCACAAATTATCCTAGATTTATATAATGAAGACTCAAGGTACCTCTCCTTCTTCCAGTTTGTTAGAAATCCAGAAGCCTTCAAATAGTTTCAATGCACAAAAAAAGGTTCCACCCTCTTCAATAGGGAGAAAATCAACCAATCCATTCTCATAGAACATTTACATCTTCAGTCACATAAGAACTTGGTCTTCAAGAAGCGATGGTATGATTCAATTGAGATATTGGACTCTTGATTAGCATGAGGAAAGTCCCGATAACATTTTTCCCACATATCTAATAAGAAAAAGATAACCAATCATTAATATGTTAAGTCAATATGACATGCAATTATAACTAAATTAAAATGATCTATATATGTTGGGGAAAGTAATCTATGACAACATAATAAGTAACTTACATATATTATCCCCTTCCAACCAATGTTTTCTGAAGTAGTCCAAAAACTTAACTTCGCCAACAAATTTTTCAAAGAATGTTCACATTGCCTCACTAATGGCATCATGATCACAACAATGGTGCATTATCTCACCTAGACTATGAGATAATTCCCTGGCTCTTTCAGGGGATGATGCCAATTGAAATGCATTTTTGGACCAAGAATGACAAACATGCCAACAACAAAGGAGGATGCGACAACCCAAAATTTGCCTACAAGAAAAATGATATCGTTCTTATGTTAATTGAACATGATTAACATTTAACAACCAACTATATTCATCATTAAATGTAATAACAACAAAAATCTAGGTGTACAGGTGCTAATGATAATTCATACATTCATAACATGCAGAATATTTGTGTCACCTCAATGCTTTAATTTCTGCTAATGCATCATCTGTCATGACAGTGTTCAGTTTCCAATTTGGGCATATTGTCTTACATGCATCTAGGAGTGGTCTAAGCCACTGTGTTATATTTGATGTTCTATTGCATTAACACACTACCCATGCAACAAGAACACAACTATATTGAGAATCAAAGGCAAGAACTGTGTATAATTGGTACTACACAAACCAATACCATAATCAACTTCTCAATTTTAGAGTACTAATTATATTGAATGAAACATTGAACTCAATAGAAACATTAAAAAAACTAATGAAACTCACCCCATATTTGTTTGTGCTAAACGTAGAATACAAAGCCAACATGTTGTTGTGAGAACACTTGACCATCATATCAAGCATCCATTATGTTTGGATGCCAATTATGAATGGTACATCCTCCCCTTCTGGTCGCTGGTAGAAAAAAAATGATTTTCTCTCTTGTTGATACCACTTGTTAACACTCAAAGAATACTTGGGATCTAATTGATACTTATCTTTCAAATGATGGTTGAATATATTTGAGACATATTTTCTACATAAATTAAGGTCTCTAGCACCCATCACAGATCCAAAGAGCCCATCAAGGATATTTTGTTCAAATATTGTATCAATTGGAACACCAAGTCCACATAGTGTCTTTATCGTTGATTGGATATCCTTTGAAAGACGGGGGGTGCTCAAGGACTTTGGATCACCGGATTCATCATATTTTCGATGACATGGACAACCATTGCAATCCTCATGTAGGTACTCAGTATAGATGATAATTGCAACCCCTAGCATATCATTCACTTCCTTCTCTATAAATTTGCATTGACATCCTCTTTTTTGGACAAAATTTCACTTCTTAAAGATGGTTGTGGATGTCCTCTAAGATCATTTGGGCCATAACAACATTGGAACCTAAAAAATAGCCAACATTCAAAGAAAGATCATTACATGTAATAGTAATACCAACAATATTTTTTGGAACTTAACAATACATATTGAAAAAACATAATAAATTGGATTAAGAGGTCATGATAAATACTGACAATGCATAGTTCAAGGATGTTGGACCCATCATAGAAGATTCACCATCAACAGAGTGTTTCCTATGCCATCTTCGTACAGATTTACATGGTGCATCCAGGTTGTTTTTCTCTCCCATAATGAAGTATTCCAACCTATTGTATGGTATCAGAACAGTGTGATCAATAGTGCCATCTTCACGTTGTATATCACTCCAAACAAGGTCTTGGCTTGAAAATATATTTTTGTCTAATAAAATTTGAACAGGGATCTTCTTGATATGTGAATGTTTTGTCTTTCGCACCATTATGCCAATTATTGCAATATGTCTCTGTAGCAAATGGTAAATGTAAATCAAACAAAGTTAATTGAAAATATATCTAGTTTAAATAAAAAAAATTAGATCAAATAGTAAATGTAATGGTAAATTCCCCATATTTCTAAACAAAAATTATTAAATAACCACATACTGCACTGCGCACCCTGGGAAAACTCAAAATTTAATCTCCCCCAATTTCCTCCAGATAACTCAAAAAACTTGAAAGCGGAGTCAGTTGATTTGGCTAATAATGACTATAGAAATTCAGGGACAGAGTTGTAGTTGTTAAATAAATACAAGCTTGGACAAATTTGATTGTAAATAACTCGAAATAAAATGAGTAATTAAGAATGAAAAGAAGAGCATTTTATTGGGAATTTCTTCAGTCTTTGTTTTACCCATGGCTGGTGGGTTTCAAATCCTAAAAACAATGAATAGATATGGAAAGAAATTATGTGAATAAAATATTTTAAAAAATACAAAAGTGCAGGCTCCCGATAATATTACCTATATTTCCAAAAATTTCATCACAAACTTATTGAGAACAAAATATAATGATTATCTTACAAAAAAACACATACAAGTAAACTATTCTTAGAAAGAAGACATCCAATTACATAATCTAAATCATTGAAATCTTCTCTTCTATCCATTTTTCTGAATTTCTTATTCAATTTTAAACAAAACAACAAAACTTATTGAAAAAAAAACTTAAAAGTTAAAACATTTAGGAGGATTCAGTTTCTTGGATGAATAAATTTAACAATATCTTAATTATTAAAACAAATTCGATTTGTTTGAATCATTGAACATGAACCTCAAAAAAAAAATTCACCATTGTATAATGGAACTCGAAGGAAATGAGGAAAAAAAGTATTGTTGAACTTACTGTTTGCACATTCATGTTGCAGACTCTAGCCTTGATGGACTTATGCACACAGAACAACATGATGCTTGGACAAGATTAGAATACAAATGGATTTAGCCTAATGTTTGTCTTGAATAAAATGTGTGGCATTTGACTGACTTGAGACAAATTAAGATTGTACTATTTCATTAGTGAAGGGTGAAGTTCTTTCTTGTACAAAGGGCCGAGGAATGTACCCTTCAGGAACTGGATTGCCTTACAAGATTTAACTTCTTGAACTCAGATCCTTAACTGAAGGAGAAATGCAATGAATCTAAAAGTCATACTTGTTTTTTGCAGCTAGGCTTGTGGAATTAGGCACCAGTGCCATAGGTTCATGATGTAGAATGTCTCTGATCATAAGTCAATTCAGTAAACTTTTAGAACAGAGGTGTCTATAACTTTGGGAAAGGTTGCAAGGACAATGATAATTTCTTAAAGTAGGGTGTTAAGGTGTTGTAAAGATTGACAGGAGTGGAGTTTGGTGATGGATACACACTTCAATTGTTCACTTGACCAGAGAGCATGCTTGTGTTGAGGTTCAATATTATGTGTGTCATGTTATACCACTGATTGTTGATGTAATATTTTGGAATATGGAATGGCTTTTCTCAGTGTTTCATTCTTCTCAGTTTTTATGTGTTTCATTCTTCTCAGGTTTTATGGTTTGTTCATGCCAAATATGCTGGATTTTGGAGTGTTCCAACCTTTCTTTCAATAAAACGCATCATTAAGACTTCAAAATATGGAAAGAAAAATTCTAGGCTCTGTTTCGGGAGTCAGTTCAAATGTCCTAGGAAACTTGCAATCTAATGCACATCTATGGATGCATTCTGTGTCAGTCTATGTTAAAGATAAAATGAAGATTAAGTTATAACATGTGCAGGTTGGTTTGTGCAAGATTTTTTCCCATTCGATTAAATAGTTTGGGTCTCTAGTCGTCAATTTTAGCTGTGGGAAGCATATTAATAATCCTTATTTGAAACTCTTGTAAGTCTGTTGATCTAGTTTATCAATTACATGATTATAGTCCCTATTTGATTCCTATCATGGCATGTTCATCTCATTTCTCTCTAAATCTTCAATTAGTACCTAGCAACAGAAAAATAACATTGCATTTGATTTAAAAGATTCATTTATAGACGTCAACCTTTTGTGAGATTATTCTAGAGATTGTCTAGATGGTTGCAAATGACACTAGTTTCATGGAGGTCCAGTCAAATTGCTCCACTGATCACTGAGTTCCATTGATCCTAAACCTATCTTTTTGAATCTTCAATCTCTTCTCAGACTTGTAGACCGTAGCGCTCTTCCCATAGTCTTCAGGCTCCCGGTTTAATTGCGAATTCAAACGCTGGTAAGAAGTCTCTCTTTCTACTGCTATGTTAAGAACCAAATATCAATATAGCATAGAAAAACCTCAGAAAAAGTACTCAACGCCTTGAAAAAGAGATAATTTCAGATAATAAGCCTCTTTGAGGGGGCAACCTCCTTTTACCACACTTAAATGTTCAAGTACAAGATGATTCAAAATGAAAATGTCTCCTTGGTATATATAGGAGACTAGGAGGTATAA